>JASPKZ010008486.1:0-128640 GCA_030220185.1 Diploptera punctata | reverse complement strand
AGTTGTTTATATTCAAAATATAAATGATCAACCTATAATGTTGATTATAATAGTTTGATGTGTTTCATTATTTCTCCACTAGAGTGCATTCTTACAATATTGCGATCCTATTTGGCAATAAGTAATATGATCTAGTTGCAGTGAATATACATAACCTTACATTTCTAATTTGTTTTCAAACATCGCCGTTTACATTAACTATATAAGTATTTTAAAACACCGGTAACTATATTCAAATAATTATTTTTTAGTAAAGAGCTTAATTTTATTCGTTAAATAGTCCTAACAAATGCCACTCTTGATTTCCAAATTATCTAGATAAATTGTAAATCACTCGTGGCATTACTTATGACAATCAATACTCTGGAAGGTATTTATCAAATACCAAAAAATGTGTAAAAGTTTATTTTTTTCATTATTTTGGTAAATTTTGGGGCTTATGCGCGACCGAAAGATATGAACTGATAATACCAAATTAAAACCCAGTGTTTTAGGCTCTATTTGAAGACATTAAAAACTATTACATTACGAAAACATTTAATTAAAAAATTACAGAAATAATCGCAAAAATGAAGTTTTTTTCATATTTTGTCAAACGTTAGAGCATTTGCGCGGCCGGAAGGTATCAACCGATTTTAATATATTTTTTGTCTATGTAATTCGCAACTTTTCCGCGCTATTACAACTTCGAAATATAAAAATTAGTTTTTTCGGCCCACCCTATATGTGCATGCACTTTCTTAAATATATTACATGAATTAGTAAGGCCATATCCAACTGTGGAATTTTATATGAATTTGGGTCATTTCAGAGCGACATAAATTGCAAAATGCGTGCACTCAAGTACCGGTTGCGGCTAATCCAAGGTGAACAAACAAGGCTTTAGAGCAATATGCTACAACTACCAAATGCCGATCCGGCATCAGGGTGAGACTAGGTTCAACACCAGATCTCAAAAAATACCAGCAGCTGTTGGCCCAACATAATGTCCCCTGCCTCACAGGCGGTATTGTGAAAAAAAGTCGAACACAAGTTGTGCGATTCGTTATAAAAGGCATCGACTCCAGCGTCGATCCGACAGTGGTTCAAGGGGACCTGAAGGATCAAGGGTTAGAGGTCTTGAAAGTAGTCAACATGACCTCCGGAAACACTAAGAACCCATTGCCAATGTTTCGGCTACTCTTGTCGATGGCCCCAAAGCCCAAGAGGCTTCGAAATTAAAAAAAAAAAAACTTTGCTTTTTTAAAGTCAAAGTCGAGCCATTTCGCCGACTAAAGGCTTCAAATAGGACCTAGGGTGTCTCAGCACCCGATACTTATTTCATTCGTTCGTCGCCGGCCAGCCAGTCAGTGTAGCGCTGGCTTGTGTTGGATAGCGAGAGGTTAAATTGTAAGTGAAACTGTGAGGAAGTACTGTGTCGGTATTTGTGTGATAAGTGATTATCTGACAAACTTTAAAAGAAGAATAGTTGTAAGATAAAATTGTGATAATTGTGAGGAGAAAATAAAGTGAAAAAACATTTACATAACATCGTTGTATTTATTTAAATAGAAAGAATTAAAAGGAAAACCTGTGCCACCTAGGACAATATTGTGTCCACTTTGATATTTCACATGTTACACCAATATTACTTTCACTCATCAATAAGTGATGCCTTTCATTGGAGAGTGGAAATTTCTGCAGCACCTCATGCAGATCTCAATACTCATCATTACAAGTGATATGACAATCCCTGCAGCAACGATGCTCAGTATAGGGACCACTTCTGGAAAAGATATTGATTTGACACTTATTGGATCCTTAATTTGTCCCAGTTTACGCGAATATCTCTCGTAAATATCTAGATGCCGCATTGACAGCAATCTATAAAAAGAAGAAAAAAATGGTTTGGTTGGTTGGTATCAAATTTCAAGCAGTTATCTATGATGTCATTATCTCACTCTAGTACTCCATTTTACAAAATGGAATATTTGATAAATAAAATGAGTTAGAATTTGTATGACTCACCTCATATTTTTAGATTTGTTGCATGTTATGGAATATTCTATAAATACTATAAAGCAGGAAATAAAACTTCATGGCATGACAGGTGTACAAGACCTTGGCCTGGCTGCTCCCCACAAACAGAAATGCCAATATTATTGGGATGGACAATCATCCAATAAGTATAGAGGTGACATATGGTCCCCAAATCACAGCAGCTGTTTACTAACCAATTATATTCAATGTTTAGTATATTCTTATGACGGATGTGTCAACAATTGCATGTTAAAATCTATCTTGAAATTTCTCCCAGAGAAACGATGTGATGTTCCAAGGCTGTGTCCAAAAATTATCTGCCTTTTTAACTGCAAAGCACAGAAATTGAATCCAGAATCCAGCAACCCTTTGTATGCAGCGGATGGAATCTCTGCATGAGTAAGAGCTGAGTGAAGTGAGGCGGGATGCGGTACGGATGGCAGGTAGTAACGGATATCCAATTTACCAATTCAGGTGTTGTATAAATTTCCTATAGTTTAAATGAGAGATTTTGTACTGGATATTTAATGCCTTGAAATTAAAATGCAGATCATTTTTGAGACACGGCCTTTGTACATCACAATGCTTCTCTAGAAGAAATTTCAAGGTAGGTCTCATCGTGTAATGTTTGACACATCCTTTGTTAGAATTAACAGCACTTTTGTTTTCTGTTTTAAAGAACGTTGAGAGTTGTACACCTATCAAGAATTGAATGATGTATTGCTGTACATGAAAGCCACAGTTTATGCATTGAAGGGAGCTACAACAACCGATCGTTCTTTTGAATGTCTCTCCCCCTCATCTTTATCCTCTTTAAGCAGCAAGTTTCATCTTTCAAGCAGCCAAGTAAGCTGGTATCCTCCTGGCTTTTAAACACATGTGCAGAATATAGTAGATGAAGTACTCTTTTGAGAGTTATATCTATATAGTCAGTACCAGTACAATTACAAGTGAGGTTGTTGGCCAGACATTAATTAATATAAGTAGTGAATTAAGGCAACATAAATTCAACGTTCCAAAATTAATTTTGGGATTGTAATTGTTCTTTCAAAGATCCATAACTGCAAAAGTTTCAGTGTCTATGTCTGAAAACAAAATGACCATTATATATATGTTTACCATACCAGTACCTCTAATGAAATGATTTGTGAATGAGGAAAAAAAATAGAAAAAAAAATGGAATAACAGAATGCAAAATTTAATTGTTTCACCTGTACAGAAGAAGCAACTTTTTATTAGCATAATACAGAAATATTTATTTCCACTGTGAGGAAAATAATGTTATAATTTTATTTTCTATTTTGTATTTATTTGAAGAATTGTCAATATCTGTTGTGTGCTGGACTTTTTCCCATTTTTCAAGTATTAAATTGGACTTACTACTTCTAATAATGTGAAGTCCTCATGAAATACCTTCTTCATTCTGAGTTTGTAGTCTCTGGTTAATTTTACTACCATTTGAGTTTCCAAGATTTTCTTTTGAGGTTTTATTCAGATAACTTATTACTCTAGATGGTATTATTTGCTCTACAATGCATTCAGATATCTGTGAAGTAAACTGCACATATGAAGGAAGGGATGGGCATAGCTGCGAAAAACTGCAAAATATTTTTCTCAGCATTTCTGGATTTCCTGTGTGGTGGCTTCAGTAGGAGAAGACTCTCTTTTTTTTAGGTGACAATGAGTTATTGAGCACTCAGAATTTTGGAGTTGGCACGTCAACATCCTAAAGAACATGATAGAAGGCAACTGATTAATGTGGTTTTTACTGAAAATTACTTGTATATCAGGAATATGTCTGAAATACTTGAAAGATTGTGTTAATCTCCTACCTGATTCAAATTATTTGGACATTTGTTATTCATAGGATAAAATACAATGATCTCAAGTAGTTTCAGAAAAAAATATTTCAGTTTATGGAGAAATAAATATGATAATAAAGGCATTTTTTATTATTAATTTAACAGTTCTCACTGAAGGACAAATTGAAAGGCTCAGGGCAGTAACATGATAAGCCACATTCTGTTAAGAAATGTAATTTATTACAATGATAGCAAATAATTATATTGAAATATCCATAAAATCATTTGTAAGTGCGTCAGTGATGAGTTAAAACATACAGACACACAATGTATTAACAATACTTTAGAATTTTTTGAAACATTAAAATCCTTATATCTCAGAAAGAACAATATGTGGCTTATCACGTTATTGCCCTAAGTCCTTCATATATATATATATATATATATATATATATATATATATATATATATATATATATATACACATATATATGGTATGATAAGAAAAAAAATGCCTGGACGGGATTCGAACCCGGATCTCTGAGTCTGTACCTACATATATATATATATTTGAAGAGAAAAATTATATGCTCAGACAGGTCTTGGAACTCAAGGCCTTTGGCTTTCTAGACTGATTCCCTACCACCGAGCTACCTGAGAACTCCAATATAAATGTAAATTTTTCTCTTGTATAAGAGAAAAATTTGCATTTAGATTGGAAATGTAAAACAAAAGTGGAAGTAGAAAAATCTGGAATGGCTTTTCACATTTGGTAAGAAAAACAGAAAAACACAAAATAGATGTAAACACAAAATTACTAAAACAGTTAGAAAACTGAAATGAACTCATCATATGGGAAAAAATCTACATACAGAAGAACAAGGAAAGAATTATGAATTTTGAAATTCCCGGAGAAAGGAACCACACTAGCAAGTTCATTGCACCACAGGCAGAGGGAGCAGGAGTTAAGAATCGGGGCCAAAATCTTGAGAAAATCAGTCTGTAATCGCTGAAGATGGGGTTCACAAGCCTTGGAACATATGTTCAATAAAAATAACCATAAGACTATAAGAAGTAATAATACACAGACCAAATATCTTAATTATTAAATAAACCTCTTATTGTTACATCCTATTTTATTTTAAAAAATAATGAATGTTAAACATAATATTGTATTAGTATTAGAAGAACAATGATTGAAATGGTATGGACATATGAAGAAGATGGAGAATAATAGAATCCAGAATGATGCTGGATTTGAATGCTGAAGGCAGGCGGAGGTGGGGAAAACTCGGGTACAGTGGATGGATGAAGTGCGAAGAAACATGATCAGCAGATACCACAAAGTAAAAGATGCTGAGGATAGAAATCTATAGTGAGGCAAATTACATTTGGGCTGAAGGATATATACTGTAATGTGAAGAAAATCCTTAATTAAAAAAAATATTCTAAAGATGAATACTGCAGGTATAAGTCTATTAGGCCAGCAAATAAAGTTACTGACTGATCTTGTTTCAATAAATTACAGTAAAGGATATGTACAGATCAAAACAGACTACAAGAGTGAGTGACATTCACTTCCAATAAGATCAACAAATATTTTGGTAGCTACATCATATCCATTAGCTTATAAGGTTCCAATTCCGATAAAGAAAAAGTGGGTTCATCTAAAAGAATTAAAAAAACTGTAATTTATTCTTTGATTCTGTACTATTTGAATGAATTAATGTTTCAAGTTATAGTGTATTTTTCAAGTTTTATTGATTATCTCTTGCTTTTTTTGCAGAGAAATAATAGTACTCTGCTGAGATTGTTCCGTAATGAAGTCGCACTATACTAATTCCAGTTGTACTGTAAAGAAACTTGTATAAAATATTACTCCGTCTATTGACAGAACTGTGGTACTACTTTTACATGCCATATGACTGTATTGTGACGGAACTGTCAATAATACAAAAACTGTTATTAGGTGTTATCATATTTTACACGAAATAAGACTGAATACAAGATATGATGGCTACCAATACTTCCTCCACATCTTACTTACTTATGACAAAAAATTATATATGAGCCTACATAATCAGAATCAGATAAATCGTGGATTCGTTGAAATGGATCCTCCTATCCTTATTCTTCCATTTCTTCACTGCTGGTTGATACTGAGGGAGTCTAATATGGTGCCATACAAATTATCAGATTTCCAGAATTTATCCTCGTTCCTTGGTGTCGATAGACATCCATTATTTACAGTTTCATTACAAGAAGAATTTATGCTCTATGCTAATATACCTGTAAATTTTGCTGTTATTATCACCACATCTGCTTGTAAACATAAAAATAATTTGTTTCTCTTCACCTTGCAGATGTTTTAGAAATTATACAGAAGCAGCTATATTGAAACAATTGACATTACAATGTATTCTGCATTGCACATGCATAAGAAGAAAACTATAAAATACTCATTTAGGGTCGAGTCTTTGAACGCATTAGACCGTAAAAGGCGTTCTCTGCTGAGAAAGTTTTATCCTAATACGATTTTCCTTACTCAGATATCTATTCATGCGATAATAATTGTTGACATTCGTAAGCTACCTGACGAGGTAACTTAAGATTATAGCTTAAGATAGAAACTTATCGTGAGAATCCCGAAGGGAACCGATGGTAACCGATGTAGTTTGAAACCTTGCCGCTTTATCCAAGATGTCGGACCTTGAAGACTTCGATCATGTTTTCGGTATACGCGGAGAAGAGGAATTTGATAGAGTCTACCAAAGATTTCAACTGAAAGAACAGGAGATCGGCGTAATATTGCGCGACGCAGACGTCATTGTATACTGTATTGTTTGCGGGACGCAAGCGTAAATGCGTTCCTCTATAGCAGACGAAAATAACGGAAGTGGTTTTATCGCTGAGATTTCTGGGTAATTTCTTGCCAATATTACGAAAACGACGACTTTCATGCATGACCAGTTACTGGGTAACTAATTCGATCTTTGCACTTGCTCACAGTGAGTCAGCTCACCAGTGATTGGAAGTAATTTGAGTAGAGACTAATGTATTTGCATGCGACCCTTAATGTATTAAAATTGTAATTATATATTAAATGCTTATTTAATCTATTAAAATTGTAATTATTTTAAGGCTATCCTATATAATGTATATACATATTGAACTTTTATTTTTATTATATTTATTTTGTTCATTTTGAGTGCTAGAGATCGAACTACGTTTTCTTACACGTTCAAAGGTATTTGACCAACAAAAGTGCAATCATACATCTGCTTTGTTTACAGTACAACTGGAACTAGTATAAAAGCTCCTATCTCAGTGATTTGAATATAGTAATACCTCCTGTCTTACTAGTAATTTTGGAAATATATAATACATCAACTAACATGTTTCCAAATGTTATCAATTAATAACAAAGCCTATGAAAGTATTTACTTGTGTAAAATTCATAAGTGATCAATAATAAGTAATTTTTATTGCCTCCTGTAAAACTTGATTTCAAGGAGATAGGAGATTTTGTTACATCACTGATGAATTGTTTAGAAAGATAAACAATTAATCCTTACATATGGGCATATTACAGAGGATATAAATGGATTGAAGAGGTTACATTTTCTAACTACTGATAAGTAAATGAACTTACCTTTAATATAATAAATTTGGGAATTTTTACGATTATGAGATTTTCTTAATAAGAATCAAATGAATCCTGAATTCTTCTTATCTCAAACATCTATGTTTTTAACACAGAACTGTAGTATTGGGAAATACATCATTCCCATCGTGAGCTGTTTTCATGACTGTGAAATACCGGCATAATAAAAAATTGACATTCGTGAAAACAGCTGACGATGGGAATGATGAATTTCCCGATACTGCAATTCTGTGTTACAAACATGGATGTTATGAGATAAGAAGAATTCATGATTCATTTGATTCTTATTAACTTATCTTTAATTATTGAAGTAGGGATTTAGACTCACCTTATATTCTTTTTAATTTTCTTGCAGACCATGGTTTCCTCACATATGCCTGACATTGTCAATGCTTCCTAACTGAAATATTAAAAGAAACCTTATAGTGTTATTTCCTTCAAATATTAAATACTTACTGTTTATTAAAAATTCCCTTGTAGTGACTTTCCTTCACCATAGCAATTGCAAGTGATCCAGGAAAAAATGCTTGAGGAACATACACTATACTACAGTGGATCAAATTATTTGTTTCTATCAGAACATAGGTGGACGTTACAGAAGCATAGTTATTTTCCTGGCAGATCTTTTCCAATACATCTTTGGCGTTTCTAGGGAGCAAATGACTAAATGGATCAATTTTTTTTCTGTATATCATTTTCAGAAGTTCCACTTTTGATTCCTGAAATAATATTAATATATACGATATATAAATTAAATACTGATACAATTTTGGACAAAGTAGAAAAATGTAGAAACAACTATAAAATATATTATAACAAAACTAGAAAGCTGATAGAAAATGTTTATAATGTATTTTAGAAAAATGTTATCACCTCACCTCATATCCTTCTTCTTATTAGACTGATTTCAGGAGATTCCTTCCTCAGTACTTTCACAACCATTGTTATGTCATTTTGAAAAACTAGCTCCTGCTCATCTCATGTTCTTCTTATTACACTGGTTTCAGGACCGTTTTATGTTCCATCCCAGTACTTTTACGGCCATTATTATGTCATCTTGAAGACCTGCCTCCTCCAGTACTGAGGCTAAAATCTAATAAGGTCCTGAAACTAATCTATTAAGAAGGATATGAGATGGAATGATATAATTTTTCTTAAATAAAGTATACACTGCAGTGTTAATGCCTAAAAAGTCAATTGTTTATAATGTATATAAATTCTTCATTTCTTTATTTAAGGAAAACATTGACGACATTATGAAACAATGGAAAATAATAACAGACAAAGACCTTAGATTGAACAATAACACATGTATTAATAATTTAATTTTTACTGATGATTTAGTCTTACTACACCATGATGAAGATCTGTTACAATTGGCTGCTTACAAACTAAATGCAATATGTAGCGATTATAATTTTAAAATTTCAGTAAGTAAAACAAAAGTAATGGCACTTTGTGGAAGAAACACTCTGTGTGCAAAAATAATAATTAGAGAGACGAAATTATTGAACAAGTATCCCACTTTAGATATTTACGATGTGATATCAGCTATAGATATGATAAAGATATTGAACATAAAACTCAACAGTTTCAATCTATTTGTGATGCAATAAATAGAACATTGATAATAAAGCCATAAAAAAAACAAAATTAAAATTTTATAAAAACAATGGCAGTCCCTGTCCTTTTGTTTGGGAATGAATCTTGGATTATCACTACCAAACAAGAAAGTAAAATCCAAGCAGCCGAGATGAAATTTTTAAAAAGAGTAAAAGGATGCATTAGAATGGACCAGATAAGAAACGAGGATATCTGTGAAGAACTGCAGATCTACTCCATAAAAGAAAGGATATTTAACCCATCAACGTGGACATTTAAACATTGCGTTCCCTTCCCAGATGCAGAAGGACGTGTTAAAACGTCAGGACTTAAATATCCACATGCAGATTGCCATGTCAACATGCGTGGTACATCTATGATTTCCAAAGCCTATAACTAGGTTGTTTTACATGTTGGAGAACTTATTTTTTGTCACCCTGTTAAGGAAAGATTCCCCTTCATGTTACGACATAATTTATGACAGGGCAAGTGGAATGAGGTGGTGGCTACTGTAAGTGAAAGGAAATACTTTTTTTTTTCTTTTTTTTTTCAGCCAGACCCTCTTCTGAACATATCCTGTGCCTTATTTTTTGCCGAAAAAGAATAAATATCTGTAAAGTGTCTCATTGTGTGGTCTCAAACTTTTCTTTTGAAACAATTATCGCAGTCTTTGTGAAACCGTGGCTCATGCCTGTGCAGAAAACCAAGTGTTGTCAGAAGAAAAAACATTTTAAGTTTGTCAACAAAATTTTAGATGAGATTGATAAACATAGTGATTTAGCGTCTATATCAGATAGTGAATATAGTTTCTTTGCACTTGACTATACACAAACCTCCTCACGATATAAGTGATAGTGACATGTGCTGTGTTGACGAGGGACATATTCAGACACTTACACGTGTTTTGATTGCTAAAGGGCTAGGGGGAGTGTCCACAGATTTTGTATGGCAAAATATGGACACGTTTAATTTAATACGAGAGACATTGTGTGACATCAGTGGTCCACAGTTCGATGTTTCTGGGGACATTGTTGCTATATACTTACTTACTTACTCACTGGCACTATCGAACCCGTAGGTTCATGGCCGCACGGACATAAGCTCTCCATACATCCCTATCCTGAGCTAATGCTTTCCAATCATTCCCTGTATAATCTACTTCCCTCAAATAATAGTTAATGTTGTTCTCCCACCTCATTTTTGGTCTACCAACTGGGCGTTTTCCTTCTGGCTTTCCTACAAGAAGTTTCCATGCACGTCTTTCATTCCCCATACGCGCAACATGTCCTGCCCATCGCAGTCTACGGGACTTAACTGTTCTTATTATATCTGGCTTCCTATAAAGACCATGTAGTTCATTGTTATGTAGTCTTCTCCATTCACCTGTCTGTTCATCTCTCTTTGGTCCAAAAATTTTCCTAAGAACTTTATTCTCAAATACTCGTAATCTCCTTTCCTCCCTTAAAGTAAGAGTCCATGTTTCGCACCCATATAGTATAACTGGTAAGAACAATAGTTTTATATATTTTCAGCTTAACGTTTTTGAAAGGAGTTGGGACATCAAAAGTCTCTGCAATGCATAATAGCATGCATTTCCAGAATTGAGCCTATGTTTAATTTCTTTGTGCATCTCATTCCTATTTGTGATTATTGTTCCTAGGTATTTGAATTCAGCCAATTCCTCAAAATTCCCTCATTTGTCACTAGCTGTCCATTTCCATTATATAATGTATTTCTACGTGTGACCATATATTTAGTTTTACTGATATTTACTTCCAGTCCTAATTTCTTAGTGTTACTCAATAGTGTGTGCGTGTTGGCCTTTAGTATCTCCTCGCTATCGGCCAGTAGTACTACATCATCAGCATAAACTAACAGCTTATTAATACCATTGAGTTGTAAGCCTTCCTCATTCTCCAAAGATTAATGGCATGCTCTAGTACAAAATTAAATAGTAGAGGAGATAGTGCTCTCCTTGCTTTAACCCATTCTGGATTTCAAAAGTGTCTGAAAACTGTTTGCCTACACGCACCCTACTCGTTGAACCATTTAGACACATTCGTATAAGTCTAACTAACTTTTTAGGAATTCCAAACTCCAGCAGGATACTATATAACTTCTCCCTCTTAATTGAATCATATGCTTTTTTGAAGTCTACATATAGTTGATGTACAGTACCATTATATTCCCATTTCTTTTCTAAAATCTTCTTATACTAAAAATCTGATCTGTTGTAGACCTGTTTCTTCTAAATGCACATTGATGATCTCCTAGAATGTCATCAATATAGGGAGTAAGTCTGCTTACTAATATATTTGTTAGAATTTTGTACGAAGTTGAAAGTAATGAGATGCCCCTATAGTTGTTGCAATCAGTTTTATCTCCTTTCTTATAAATTGGTACGATAATTGATTCCTTCCATTCATCTGGAAGAGCTTCTTTTTCCCAAATCATACTAAGCAACCAGCGTATCTTGTCCATCAATTTTTCTCCCCCTGATTTTATCAGTTCTGCTGGGATCTCATCTGAACCTGATGCTTTATACATCTTCAATTTTTCAATTGCCATTTCAACCTCTAATGCACTTGGCTCTGCTCTGCGACTAGCATTTCTGCTGTCTGTAAGTTATTCTCCTCAATGTCCTGTTCTGTATGTACATTTAATAGCTGATTAAAATAACTTTTCCATCTATTTAATATACTCTTGGAATCTGCAATCATATCCCCATTTTCATTCCGAATTATGTTTGTTCTAGCCTGAAACCCTTTCTTCTCTATACTAATTCCCTGATATAATTCTCTAATGTTCCTATTTTTTGCATTCATTTCAAGATCATTAATCTTCTCTCTCAAATATTCCCTCTTTTTACTCTTTAGTAACTTGGTGGTTTCCCGTCTAACACTACCCAATTGCTCTAAATTTACCTCATTTGGCTCGTGTAACCATTTAATTTTTGCTAGCTTTCTTTTCTTTACAATGTCGGCACATTCCTCATCAAACCATTTCTTGTTTTGCCTCTTTTTTAAACAACCAATGCTTTCTGATGCTGACAATTTAATAGTATCTCTTATAGCCTCCCATTCTTTATTTATATCAGTTTCTTCTTCGTTTGCCACATTGTCATCTGAAGATTCCAGTAGGCTACTTCAAATCTATTAGCAATTTTGATTTGGTATTCTTGCCGCATTTCATCATTTTTCAAGTGTTTTAATTCATATTTTACAGAATCATCTTTAGCGTTTGTTCCTCTCATAAGCGATAGCCGTTGTCTGATTTTCACCCTGACCAGATGATGATCCGAATTGCAGTCTGTCCCTCTAACTGATCTAACATCAATGATGCTACTGTGCCAGCGTTTATCCACTAATACATGATCTATCTGGTTCCGAGTTTCTCCATCTGGGGACGTCCAGGTGTATTTATGAATATCCTTATGCTGAAATGTTGTGCTCTTAACAACGAGATTCTTTGATGTTGGAAATGTGACTAATCTAACCCCGTTGTCGTTACTATCTTCATGAAGACTGAATTTGCCTATTGTTGGTTTGAATATATCTTCCCGCCCCACTTTTGCATTAAAATCTCCTAAGACAATTTTCATATGATATCGTGAAAGGCTATCAAATAAGCATTCTAATTCTTCATAGAATTCATCCTTGATCTTGTCATCTTTATCTTCTGTGGGGGCATGTACATTTACAATTATAAAATCATGTCGTTTACCCTTTAGAATTATGTATGATATCCTGTCACTAACAAACTTAATATCTCGGATAGCGGATAGGATCCTCCTCCTGACTAAAAAACCCGTTCCAAATGCAGGTCTTTCTGCACCCCCATAGTATAATGAAAATCTTCCTGATTCCTGACTACCTTCTCCTGGCCACCTAACTTCCTGTAAAGCGACTATATCCAAGGGCGATTTATCCAATTCCCGCGTTAATATCTCTAGTGCCCGCTATTGTATAAAGTCCTAACATTCCATGTTCCTAGGAGCATGTCCCTGTGTTTGAGCCTTTGGCATGAGTTCCCCTGAAGTAGTCCCCGCCCGGAGAACCGAATGGGGACTATTTGACCTCCGGAAAATTTTACCCCAGTAGAACCCATGTCCGCATTTCTTGACGGTTGTATTTTTACGGTGAAAGATCGTCACTCTTTCGACCAAGGTACTTATTTCGTCTGGCTTATCACCTTCGACCAGTCCGGCATGGGTAACCCTATCGGCAGCAATGCTACCGCCGGCATAGCTCTCAGGATCATTTAAGCACACAAGCCACTCCACCACGACAAGGTAAAGATACCATGGAGGGACATTGTTGCTATATTCGAGGAAATATTCGACCATACATTGTTGAATATTATTGTTGAAGAAACAAATAAATACGCTCTACAATCAATATCAAAATCGACTTTCCGTGAGCAAAGGATATGTATAACCAAGGTAAGATTAGAAATGTAATGTAACTAAATATAATTTATTAATTAATTTGGTATATATCTAAAATAAGCTCCACATAACAGATAACTACATGGTCTTTATAGGAAGCCTGATATAATGACATAAATTAGGTCTCGTAAATTGCGATGGGCAGGACATCTGTCACGAATGGGTAATGAAAGACGTGTATGGAAGCTTCTTGTGGGAAAACCAGAGGGAAAACGGCCAGTTGCTAGACCAAGAATGAATGGGAGAATAACATTAAATATGAATTGAGGGAAGTAGATCATACAGGGGATGATTACAACACATTAGCTCAGGATAGGGATGTATGGAGAGCTTATGTCAGCACGGTCATGAACTACAGGTTCGAGAGTGCTAGTGAGTTAGTTAGTTATCTAAAATAAGTTACTGGGTGAGTAGTTTAAAAATACTACCGCGCAGATGGACTGCATGGACTTTTAAATGACCGCACAGAAGGGAGGAAGCCGGTCTCGTATATGTACGTCAAACCGCGCTCAGGGGTTAACAAGATTCAGTGGAAAGAACAAGTAGAAAGAATGGAAGAAAGTAGATTACCGAATAAAATCTTACATTATTTTCCGAGAGGAAGAAGAAATGTTGGATGTCCTCGGAAGAGATGGTCTTAGATCTATTAGTGAAGATGGAACAGGCAAGTAATGCCTAAACCAGGAATGAAGAAGAAGAAGAAGAAGAAATAAGATACAAACTGTTTGAATAACTATTAACAAGATGGTGATATAAAAAATTCAAGAATTTAACGTCAATTTTTTGGAAACTAAGATGGAAATTGAAATATATTTAAAATTAAGGTAATGAAAACCAATAAGATACGAACTGTATGAACAACTGTTAACAAGATAGCAGTATTAAAAATTGAAAGAATTTGAGATCAATTTTTTGGACACTAAAATAGAAATTAAAAGATATTTAAAATTAAAGTAAGGGAAACAAATAAGATACGAACTACATGAACAACTGTTAACAAGATAGCAGTATAAAAAATTCAAGAATTTAACGTCAATTTTTTGAAAACTAAATTATTTTTTATTTAAAATTAAAAGAATCAGAAAAACACAGAATTGAAACTAAGGCCAAATTACTAAAACAGTTGGAAAAATCTAAGGAACTCACAATTTGGGAGAAAATTTACATCTGTAAAAATAAGAAAACCATGAATTTTGATATTTCCGGAGAAAAGAAAAAAAAATTGGTTTGGAAGTTCATCGGTCAGCCAGCAGAGGTAGCAGAAATCAACTTACAGGATGGATAATCATAAAATAACTGTTGTAATGCAGCGACAATATTGCACAAAAGCAACAAAATCTGGCCTGCATAAAAATCAAGAAATATGAGGTGAGTCAAAATAACCATTTCATTAATAATTTCTTCATTTCTGTTGTCATTATTTCTCACAGTGGCCCTTCATCTCCTCTCTAACTGCTGATAAAATGTAGTAGTAGTAGTAGTAGTAATAGTAGTAGTAGTCTAATGCCCATTAGCTTGGATGTGTTCCATTTGCTTTCTTGCTTCCCAATAGAGTCCTGCCAGAGTTCTTGTAGATGACATCTTCAGAGCCTCACAGCTAGCAAGATGATCTTCGTTCATGGTAGTGTTTTTGTTTGCACAGGATACAATTTGGAGAGTTGAAGATTCCAATTGTATGGAGGTGTGCTGCCAGGTAGTCATGGCCTGTTAACAGTCTGAATGTTGCTACTGCTTCATGTCTTGGTTGTTCAGGTATTAAGTTTTTATTCTGCGAGATAGCTGCCCATGGTTTTTCATTACTTTGTGGTCTGATAAAATGTTTCCTTTCAAAACATTCTCCTGAACATCTACTATTATTTGGCGCAGCCTCACTCAGGAAATTTGTGGCTTTATACAAAAATCCATATTTTACTTTACTAGGCTAAATTCTGTTTACATGTCCCAACCATCTAAGCTATGCATGACAATAACTAGCTGTTTCACTCATTCCACCAAAGTTTATGAACATTATCATCCATAGGGACTGAGAGGGCTTTAAATGCACAATTATCCACAATGACCTCTATATGTTCCAGCATAATTCTATAACACCTAAAGTAATTTTAACCAAACTCGATACACATATAACTACAATCTGGAAAGGTTCCATGAGCATAATAGATCCTTAGCACCCCTATGATTGGAAAGAGATGGAATGACGTCTAAAAATATTAAATTTGACCAATATTAATGTCAAATATACAATTCTAGAGCACAAGTCCTATTGGTTGCAGACCAGTTGACATTTAAACCCAAATTTGACTCCTAGCACCTCTAAGAGGAGCGAGGCGGTAAGAAAGGGTGAAAAAATGGAATGAAAAAAAATTGAAATGAATACAGGATCCATAATTCCCAAGGTCGATAATGTGATTGTGAATGTCCCAATGTCATTTAAGTCCAAGTTTGTCCCTAGCACCTTAAGGATGTGAGAAGCTGTGAAAAATAAAATGTCCAAAATCATCACCAAATCTTAAAATCATGATTTTTGTGGTTGATTATCTGATTGATGACAATGATATTTAAGCCCCTAACATCCTTAAGGGTGGTGGAGTGACAAGGTAATAGAATTTGAGATAGTGACCAATATTTGTACCTAATCCATAGTTTTTAGAGTCACTGTGATGATTGGTAACAACTTTTATACAATGCATGTCGAAATTTGACTCCCAGTACACTAAGAATGAGGAGTTGAGGAAATGGTGAAAAATAAAATTAGAGCAGTGACTGAAATTAGTGTCAAATCCACATTTATGGATTTGCAAAGCTGATTATTATTGATAGTATAGATGTCACGTAGCACACCTGGGTGTGTGAAGACGTGAAAAATAATGTCTAATTAGTAAAATATATTGTTACAAGACTTGTATCAATTATTTCTAAAAAGATAATTGAATATTGAGAAAAATATTCTCCTTATAATGCTTTTTCAGGATCAATAAGCTTATTAATGACATCCCGATGATATTTAAGCCTATGTTTGACCTCTAGCATCTCTGTATGTATGTAGCTAATGCTCTGGAGTTATTGTAACAATAAAGTTATTCTCGTTCTTGCTTACCAATACTTGGATGTCATATCTTGATAATTTTGAAGAGCTACACAATGTTTTTAAATGTTCTCTGTCCCTTTCCACATCTTAAGAATACAATATACAGTTGGGAAACATCATCATCATGATCATCATCATCCAGGGATTAAGCCTGTTGGCTCGTTCCAATTTTATGGAAGCTGGAATTGTTAAAATTGTTCAGACCATCTTTCGTGTCGGTGTCCAACATTTCTCCTTCCGTGCGGTTTATAATTCAGCAATAATTTTGGAATTCTTTCTTCTGGCATTCTATCAATATGTTCTTTCCAGGTGATCCTATATTTAACTATTCGGTCTGTAAGTTTCAAAATATTTAGTTCCTTTCCTATATCTTCATTTCTTTTCTTATCCAGCAGAGTATATCCTGCTACATTTCTTAAAAATCTCATCTCAGCTGCTTGTGTTTTAGTGATCGTCCAACATCTTGATCATTAAAACACCAACTCTATGTAGATATCCTGTAATAAGCTTGAGTATAGCAACTGCAGATTCTTGTGGAAGTTCCGAATTAAAGAATAGATGGTTGGCATATTTTGAATATTCTAAATTTCTGTTATATGCTCTCATGTGTTCCTTTATCCGAGAGATAAAAGGTCTGCCAGTTTGTCCTATATAGATATTGTCACATGTGCCACACTTCAATTTATATACACCTGATAATTTTTCTATTTTTATTTTGGTTTTATTGTTTTTTTATTATATTTTGTAAAGTTTTATTAGTTTTAAATGCCACATTAATGTTCAACTTTTTAAAGTGTTTAGATATTTTATTTGAAAGTGGGCCTATGTATGACATTACAACATGTTTCTTTATGTTTTCTTTGGGTAAAGGAAAACTTTATTAATTGCTTATTTGTAATGAACTTTCTTAATTAAATATTCTATAATTTTAGGGTCGTAGTTATTATTAATAGCTAATTGTTTAATAATATTCAATTCATTATTATATTCCAAGGGTGAAAGAGGGATATTTAAAAGTCTATGAATGTAACTATTAAAGGCTGCCATCTTATGAGTATATGGGTGAAGAGAAGAACTATGGATAGTTGTATCAGTATGATATGGTTTGTGAAAGATACCAAACTCAAACTTATTATCAATGTGTTTTATTGATAAATCCAAGAAATTTATACTATTATTTGTTTCTAATTCCATTGTGAAATTAATACTTCTGTGAATGTTATTAATAAAATTTAAAAAGGAATTCAATTGTCTTTTAGTTCCTATGAAGCCTACTATGACATCATCTACGTAACGATACCAAAATAGAACGTTTCTAGCTAATACATTCTTATGTATGGTTTGTTCTAAGTCATCCATAAAAATCTCTGCCAAAAGAGGGCTCAACGGATCACCCATAATCAAACCATCTTTAGCTATGTACAATTTGTTATTATATTCAAAATAATTTTGATGTAAGCATGTTTTAAGAGTGTGTAATATTTCGTTTACTACAAGACCATTCACTCTATTAGTTAGTAACATTCTATTAATAATCTCTATTACATCAGTAGTAGGTATACTGGGAAACAGATTCTTTACATCAACAGAAACTAAAATTAAGTTATTAGGCAAATCAATGTCCTTTATATTGTCAATTAATTCAATAGAGTTTTTATACTGTAAATTGGATTGAACTTAGTATTAGATGAAATTATATTTATTAGCTTTTTAGACATTTTGTATGATGGAGAACTTCTACTGGTCTAATAGGATAATTTTCCTTATGTAATTTAACTAGGGAGTACAGTTTGGGTGGTTGGGGATTCATTTGTATTATAGAGTATTCAAAAAGTTATTAAAAAATTATAATATATTTTATAAATTTTTATAAATTTATTTTTGATATTTCTCTGTTGGGTGTTTATCAATAATTTGAAAATTATCTGAATTTAGAAAATCTACAGTTTTAGAGATATAATCATCCTTATTTAAGGCTATTAAAGTTTGTCCTTTATCTGCTCGTGTAATAACAATATCATCATTTAAAGTTTTCTTTTTTATATCTTTAGCTATCTGATTATAGAATATGTGCCTTGGTATTGTTTTCTGTCCATCCTTGATCATTTTTGTGAGAGCATATTTTTCTGACTCAACATTATCTGGTTCAGATAATGTATTATTATCTTTTAAAATCAATTCACATTCCACATCTAAATTTTGTAGTAAAATATTATTATTGTCAACATTAAAATTAAATTTATATATTTCGATATACATATAGAACTTTATAACATCTGCTCATTCTTCTCTATTCCTAGGTTTTTGTCTCCATCTTTTAACTTTCAGTTGTTTTAAGTCTCTCTCAACCTTATCCAACCATATTAGTTTCTGTCTTCCTACCTCTCTTCTTTTGCTAAAATGATTGGAATAAGTAAATATCTGGGCAATGCCAGGTAATTAGCTAGTAAACTAAATACAACACCTTTCAATGTTTTTATTATACATTTATAATCTGAACATCGAAAGAATAATATTCTTCTTAAAAAAAATTTGTGTGATCAAGCAACAGTTTGTAATATTTGGCACTTTCAGGAATTAAAAATGTATAAAAGAAAAATTTGTATTTAGATTGGAGTGCTTAGGATATCTCAGATGATAGAGCATTTGCATATAAAGCTAAAGGTCCTGGGTTCAAACCCCAGTCTAAGCGTATATTTTTCTCTTTATATACAACATCTTTATATGAAAATCAGAAGGAAGAAAGAAGAGAGGCACCTTACACGCATAAAGGAAATCAAGAAACTCATCCAGAGGACAATCTGACATAGAAAAGTCAGAGAAGTGGAGAGAGAGAAAATATCCTTGGTTGAGAAAAACTTAACACAGAAATATTTATTTACATATCATTATAAAGAAAATGAAGATTGAAGACACTATTTTAGATTATATTAAAACTCAGAAATTACGATGGTAAGGACATGTCCAGCAAATGGAAGAGGATCGCCTACCAAAATATGTTTTGCAATGGAAACGTGAGTGAAAACGAGGCAGATGAAGACCTGAAACCTCCTGGAGTCAGGTAATATATTTATACATGAAGGAGAAACATCTACAACCAGGAGATTGGATGCACTGACAAAATTGGCTATTGGGAATCGGTCAATGTCAAAGACATTAATCATCCGATTATCTTATCTATCTTATAATTTCAACAACAGATCTTGCAGAAAATCTGTGTTTATTTGCTTGTTTGTATATAATATGAGTAACTAACAATTATGTCTAATATTTTGATGAATGAGTGAATGTTGGACAATAAAGGTATCTTCATTCTTATTTTCTTTCATATCATATGAAGAGTAACTAGAAAGTCCTTTTCTTTCGATCCTCTATAGATTTTTATTGAGGCTTCATGATCAGTAAATAACTTGATTGTACCATTTTTTTCACCTTGTTTTGCTCAACAGCTCTTTCAGTTTTATAATCAGAAGTCAGTTTAAGATATATTTATTTTATAATAATTTTGTCAGTGTGGTAGAGCACAGATGCAGATGAATTTATTTTAATTTTGTTACATTTCGTAAGTAAAATAAATCAGCTGCTTCATTTTATATGACTAGGGCAAGGCATTTAATGACCTATAAATTGATAAAAAATGCAAAATAAAAAAATGCATTTATGACCTAAAAAATGCAAAAATATGACCAATATAAAAAAAAAGATGAATAAAAAGTTAAGAATTGCCAATAAAAATACTATTTAATAGATTAAGTACTCACTTGATTACTGAATTACATAAAATTTAACTTAACATCAAAATATTAAAAGAAAAGTATTTAAAAAATACATATTACAGTACCTTTTATTGCAAAAAATCCATTTCAATTACACAGTGCACTTTTACAGCAATTTTGAATTGCAGTTAACAATCAGAATAAGGGTAGAAGCTAGCATAAGCTCTAAGAAATTTAATAAAATTCCTAGAAGTGGGCAAGTTCATTATGCACATACCTTGAAAAATAGGGGTAGTAGTTAGCAAAATAACTACTTAATTCCAAGAACTTGTATTGACAAGGAAAAATACTGAATTATAATAAAAATCTTAAATCAAATACAAATAATATCACAGCCTTCCGGAAAAGTGTAAAAAATGCTCAAAATGACCTAAAAATTGCCAAAACATGACCTATCCCTAAAAAAGTTAAGAAAATGCTAAAAAATGCCCTAATGAATTGCTTTTATTTAATCCGTTTTTAATGCAGTACATTTTCATATATGCAAGCAATGTTTCAGCCTTCATAAGAAAAAGATGCAAAATCATTCATTGCCTTGCTCTCTATATGACACAAAAAGAATGTAAAAATCACTAAAGTGTGGAGAAGACTTACAAGGTTTGCAAATTAGGATGACAATAATTATGTTACCTTGAAATAATCCATCTGAGCAGTATTTGGAATTATGCCCATGTGATATGTATTGTCTAGTAGAAACTCTTCAAAAGTTTTGAATGGTAACTCAGTTTCCCTAAAAGTGAGATGAGTGATGAAAGCAGCAGAGTAACTTGACACCAGAACCACTGCTGTAAAGTATGATGTCACAAATACTACTTTTATTGATGTAGATTTAGGATTTATGCTAAGTCCTGAAAAATAAAAAAAAATCAATTGTTCATAAAAGATACAAACCAATTAAGCTTCGAAATTTAACTTTTATAGGAATTAATCACTATGGGGTGTAATTTATGGTGAAATTAAATGTTTCTTACCTCTCCTCATATAAATTCTCTAAGTTGATCGTGATTCAGTTGGCGACTCAGTCGCCAACAAAGTTCTGAGGATGAGACAGTTATAGTTTTCGAAATCTCGATAAACTTATAAAATTTATATGAGGAGAGTATACGAAACATTTACTTTCAAGCATAAGCTTTGAAACTTTATCAAAATAATGTTACCACAGTAATTAACTGATTTTTTAGAATTCTATTACATATAATGTTTTAACCACTCACTACACCTCCGCTATTGTCTTCCGGCTCAATCAATAATCAAGCTTTCCCATCAGTCCTGCATTGTGAAACATAGGGCTCTCAGAAAACTTCTCCATCTGACTTCTATTTTTTTTTTGCCTGCTCCTTGATCTCATTCCAAGTCTTCCCCTCATCTTTTTAGCTTCTGTGAGACCATTTTGTTGCTACGTTTATAGTGTGTCTGCCAATTCCTTTCTCCCTACTCCTCGCCCTGTGGTTTCCAATCCCCAATTCCAATCCTGGCAGGCTCGATTCCATCTTCGAGGTCAGCAAAGTGTATCGTCCCATCCCTCCCCTACCTTCCTATGCCGAATTTCAAAGTTCAACTTCGGTTTTCTGTTTTGGCGTGTTAAAACTACAGGTTTGCACCACTTAGGTATAATTTTCAGTGGCCAGAATGTTTTTAATATACGTCGCAAACATCTATTTATGAAAACATGTACTTGATTGATAGCCCTAGCCAACAAAATTTTCTTTATTTTTTTTAATGTAACTGTCATGAAAAGAGCCAATCTTTATGTTCTCACGGTGTACCTGCTCAGCACAAAATGTTTAATAAAGTACCAGTTACACACAGATTAGCCCTTTTTTTGAACTTATGCTAACTTTTCACTTTATTGCCTATATATAGTTTATGCAAGTATTTACAATTGTTGTTATCCGTTTGAGGAAGGTCCACTGAAGGCACAACCACATTGCCGTGCGTTTGTACTTTTCTGCAGGTGATTTCCTAATTAGTGTCCAGCAGTAATTGGGCTAAAACATTGATGCCATCCACTTTCCCTGGTATCCTATTTTCATGCTCGAGCTATTTGCTGGTGGAAGTGTTCCGCTTGTCTCACTTGTTGCTTACCCGCACACCACCGTTGTCAGGGAAAAAATCCACACTGTGAATCTTAAGGCTGACATGTTATTACACTCCCTCAGTCTACCATCACGCAGCTGCGAGCGAAGATCATTGCCAACCAAGAGCCTTCTAGTTTTCTGCCTTATTATTTCCTATAGATTTTGTTGACTACTTCAACAATGGAATCCCCAGCAAACTTTATCATTAGAACGACCTGCCAGGATGGTAAGTGAAATGCTAATGCTTTGTATTCTTCCCATATCATGCGACCCATTTAAACTTCCCTCTTTTTTTTTCGTCTCCACTAAGCCATAGGAATTTCTGGGCGCAAATAGTTAAAGTACTACCCCCCGTTTTGTTCTCTGGCCTTAACAAATTTTTCTCAATTAGGAGCGCCCCAATTTTATACATGATAGAATCACAGAGAAAAATCCAGTTGTTCTTGGGATTCGACAAGTGCTTTCTGCATAGCATGGTTCAAGTGATTAATGCTTAGGCCAATCTTTCTTTTTTTAATGAAGTGCTATGGCGCGGCTATCCCAGAAGCGCTGGAAGCAACAGAACTTGGTATAGTCCTGTTGTAGCCCAAGTAGTATGCCTATGATTTTCAGATCCCTGGAAATCTGTCATTTAAACTTGTCATAGTTCAATCGCAATAACAATTGTTTCATGTCAACACATGTTTCTTTCATGTAAGGTGCATACCTAATTGGAATCGATGGTAACACGTTGCCATTATGCAGTAGAACACACTTTAGACACATTTTGGAGGAGTCAATGAACAACTTCCACTCATCACTTTTATATTTAATGCCCATAGCTTCCATTAGTCCCTCTACATCACAACAGATTATTAAATTTTTTTAACTTTTGAAAAATGGAAGGAATGGCATGCGGCGGGTATGTAGCAATCACATTTACAGTCTTCTCAGCTTTACCTTTCAGCAATTCCAGATCTCTCACTAGGTCATGAAGTTCATACTGTGATATTTTGTGATTCTCTGCACACTCATCGTTAGACACAAAATCAGAATCTTTCGAAAAACTGGGTTTTAGAAACAAAGGAATTTTTTCAGAAAAAATTCCAATTTCCCTCAAATTTTCCTGCTTTGGGTACATGATAGGGACATTTGAATGGTACCCTTTAATGGCTCTTCTTTTCTGAAGAGAATGAGATATGAAGCATGATCCTAATATAAATAGCGATGATGCTCTAGCTGCTTGCCTGAATTTAACTTAAAGCCATAATTTAAAAGGGATAAATGCACTCCCTAAAACTTATAAACGAGAACTAATTCAAGCTTTCCATTGTCTTTTTTGTTATCAGCATGATTGATATATCAATAATATTCATGATAAACTTCCATTGAGGTATTATTCTACATTAAAATATAGAATTATGAAATACTCCATATTTACCTAAAAGATCTATCTCCTCAACTGTATTCGTTATATATCTGTAGCGCTTTCGGGACTAGTCCCATCATCAGCAGGATTAAAAGACTTCCTGTTGAAATCCTGCTGATGATGGAACTAGTCCCAAAAGCGCTAGAGATAAATAACCAATAAAATTGAGGAGACGGACCTTTTAGGTAAATATTTCATAATTTATATTTTAATGATTAATATACTTACCAAACATTTATTTCATTCCAGTTACATTTTCACTATTCGCTAGTGTAATGGTTTTAGTTATTTTCCTGGTTTCACAGCCATATAAGAGCACAGATTTGACAAGTGATTTGAATCACTTTTCGTAAAATCCCCTTGCATGTGCCTATAGTAAAAAAATTTGCCAATGTGTTAATAAAGTACCGGTATACCTAATCCTTCTAATATTCCAACTGTATCCTTGAATAAAGAAGTTTTTAGCTGCGAATACAGGAACTGTGTCGCAATTTTTTAATCTGCGAATAATGAAAACTCGAATAATGGAAATGTGAATAAGAAGCGTTTACTGTAATTATCCAACAAAGTTTAAGAGCTTAATAGAAACTTATATTTCACATAGAGTTTTCAAAATAGCAGTGTGTTTTAATGTATCAAATGCTCTCACAAAGTCAATTAATAACACATACAAAGCTGAGCGGAATTCTAGTGATTGGTCAATAATTATTCTCAATGTGTTTAATTTGGTCAACACATGTCCGATGAGGCCTGAATAATAATATAATAATATACCAGTAATAATATACTGCCAGTGCCAGAAACTCTATCTGTTGGGAGAAAGTATATTATTTCAGCCAAACTGGCAAAATAGTTTGCAGTAATTATTTCATTAAAGATATTCTCTATGAGAAGCTCATTCTTCATTTGTTTTTCTTGTCATGGCTCTCAAATTACAAATTCTATGTCAAAACCAACCCATATTCTAGCGCATTCTAGTTTGTGATTGGTTACTTTATTTTGTAAATTCTTGTAAATTTGAAATTTCTTAAAAAAAGTTTTGAAAAGACATCTTATATGGAAGATTGTCTGAGATTAAGTTGCTCAATTTATGAAATTTCATGGTGGAAATGTATTTCAAAAAAGAAAATACCAAGATGACATCTTGTACAGAAGATGGTGTTCGATTAAGTTGCCCAAATTTATAACATTTCATAGTGATTCAGTATTTAATGAATCATTACACTATGGTAATGAATGAGTGTTTTTGATCACTTAAAGCCTGTAAAATATACAAAATACATCGTGAAACTAAAATAAATTTCACTTGCAAGTTTATAATGCTGTCAAGAGAATTTGTTCGTTAAAAGAAGACTTCTCTGTATATTTGTGAAAGGAAAGCTGTGGTTAAATTCTCATCTAAATAAATTAAATTCATATTTTAAAAGTGTTAAAGTCTATTTCATTTCATTTATTAAATGTCCAACTTTCTTTAAATTAAGTTTTTGTACTAATTAACTAATATTGTATACTTACTGTTATTGTTGATATGCATCGTAATTTGACATTCCTGCATACAATCTTGGTTGCTATCATAACAAAAGAAATCTCAATATTTTAAAAATGACCACAAGCACAAGATTTATTTTGAAATATTGATAGTGATACTGCAATTTGTATTAATTTCGGTATTAATTCATCACATTGAGCTTTCCACGCCTCTTCTGTTTCATCATCACTGCACAACATCATCTAAAACTTTCTCCATAATCAGAAATAAATCCCAAATCAAATTGGTTTTACAGTTTTAACAAATATAAGATGGTGACATGACCAACATTACTTATTATTTCTCCATAGCAACACATATAGCCAATTCACCTTCTGAAATCTATCATTATTATCTTCAGTTATATTTATTAATATTTTAGCTAATATCTTAATTACTAAAATAAATACATATAGTGCAAAAAATAGTATGCAATACTCATGTGGTAAACACCTCGTTTTTTTTAAACTTTTCCTCTATCTGTATCAAGAGTTTACCACACTCGTGTCACAATATACTATACTGCGTATTGATTGGTTCTTTTTCGTATGTGCTACTAGAAAGCTTATTTAAAAAGTATTTCACCAATCATTGTGTAAGTACCTAGTTCTGGTACAGGAACTTGATGCAATCATTCTGATCCATTTGGCAGAAAAGAAATAACATTTTGATCAATTGCGATCTGGATTCTTATTGAGAAGAATGATCGAACAATAATTTTGCTTTACATGAACAATACTGAAGATGGAATACGTATATTGTACTGTGATTATGCCAATTCTACATGTATCTAATTGCAGTAGTGTCATGCTTATACAATCATGTGACATACCATAAGAAACTATAGGAAACAGAAATATGGTATGAACAGTACTAACATCTGTGTCAATATAAAATAGTAGTACAGTTAACTATAGCTTCCTTAAAAATCTAACAAAAATAACTCAACCTAAAATTCTAGTGAAATTATACAATAACCAATACATATATATTCTGAAAATTATTAATTTATTAAAAATAATACAATTTGTATACCTTGTAAGCAAAATACCCCAAAGATAAAAAATGCTGCAGTACTACATGTGAGATCATCATAATTTAAATTAGCAAATCGGTGGCCCAACATGTACATAATTCTTAAACAGATAATTATCACAATGATAGCTAGAAGTACAGCTGTCCACATATTTGAGGAAAATGGCATCAAGAATGCATTCCACTTCTCATTGAATGTTGTTGGTTCTTTGATAATTAAATATGATCTGAAAAAAAAAGAATAGATCTGCTATAAAATTATAGGAAAATTGAAGTTACATTTTTATGTCTTTTTAAATTGGAAGTTGAAAACTGTTATAAATAGATACACTAAGAAATATATATTTTATTTAGGTAATTCATATTAAAACAGATGTTGAAATATGGGGAGGAGGGAGGGAGGGGGGAGAGAGAGAGAGAGAGAGAGAGAGAGAGAGAGAGAGAGAGAGAGAGAGAGAGAGAGAGAGAGAGAGAGAGAGAGAGAGAGAGAAGAGCGAGAAGATCGAGATAGATAGAGATAGACGAGAGATAGAGGCTCTCCTTCTCTCTCTCTCTCTCTCTCTCGCCCTCTAGCTCTCTCTCTCGATTCTCTCTCTCTCTCTCTCTCTCTCTCTCCTCTCTCGCTCTCTCTCCTTCTCTCTACTCTCTCTCGCTCGTCGCTCATCTCTTTCTCTCGATTTCTCGCTCTCTTCTCTCTCGTTTTCACTCTCGCTTTCCTCTCTCTCGCTTTCTCTCTTTCTCTCTCTCTTTTCTCTCTCTATCTCTTTATCTCCTCGCTCTTTTTCGCGCTCTCTTTCTCCCTCTCTCTCTTCTCTCTCTTTCTCTCTATTTCGCTCTGCGGTCTCTACTCTCTCTGCTCTCTCTCTCTCTCGCTCTCTCTCTTCTTTCTCTCTCTCTCCTTCTCGCTTCGCTCCCTATCTTCTTCTCTTTCTTCTCTCTTTCGCTCTTCTTTTTCTCTCTCTCTCTCTTCGCTCTCTCCTCTCTCTCTCACTCTCTCTTTCTCTCTCTGCTTTCTCTCTCTCTTTCTTCTGCTCTTGCTCCTCTCTTGTTTTCTCTCTCTCTCCTTTTCTCTCTCTCTTTCTCGCTCTCTTTGCTCGCTCTCTCTCTCCCTCACTGTCTCTCTCTCTCTTCTCTCTCTCTCGCTCTCTTCCTCTCCTCCTTCTCTTTTCTTGCCTCTCGCTCTCTCTCTCTCTCTCTCTCTCTTCTCTCTTCCCTCTTCCCTCTTCTCTTTTCTTTCCCCTTTTTTTGCTTCCTCTCTCCCGTAATGTGTGTAAAATGAAGGGTTTTAAAAAAAAAGTCCAGTCGTAACATAGCGTAGAAACGCTGGAAGTTATGCACTGTTGTAACCTAGCGTAAAAAAGTATCTCTAAAGTTTAAGTGGTCTTTGGCCCGAGAGGTTGGCCTTGGTTTTTGGTGGGCATACTTCACATATAAACACATTAGAACCAAATATTGATATAATTTATTAAATAAAACAACCATAACGAAATATATTAAACATCATCATAAACAAAAAATAACAGTTATAGTAAAAATTCGCCATGTTGATTTGAGCCGAACAATTAAACTTTGTTAATATTCAGAGGGAGAAAACCATTTAAAAAATCAACTTGAGGTTCCTATGTTTGACCCTTTGGTCTTTTCAAAATAAAGCATATTCTTAATAATTACCAAAATTATTCAAAGTTATTTTTCCTCAAGAAAATTACCATTTTAAAAACATATTCTTTTAGAATGATAATAGTATTAAAATACATCTTACCCATGTAGAGCTGCCTCCTCCGCCTGGAGGACCTCTTGGTTCTCCACACCGTTCCGCCTCCTCTCCCAAAACCCAGCCTTTTTATATTATAATTTTTACCTTTCTCTATTCTCAAAATTAATGGAAACCCTTTTTTCTTACCCAATCTTTCGTAATATTCCTAGTTATATCAGGGCCAAGTTGTATAAGATGTTTTCAACTTATATAACGTGTTAGTCAAAAGAGCAAAGTTGTTTGTGTGATTATATAAGCTTTCGTAAGTGTGTCCTCATAGTTTGAAAAATATGTTGATTTAAAAACTGTCCTGCTGGGTTGTGACATGCATTTTCCAAGATATTCTAATATTTTATTAATTTTTCCCTCATTTTTTATTACTTAAAGCCCTTGTATAAATTTCGGGTGTGACTTCCATCACCATATTAAAGGTGATTATTTATTCCCTATCTTCTGGTATAATAAACAAGTATCTTGTGTATATGTTTCATCGGTTTTTATAGTATTTTATTATTATGGCAGTTAGACCCTAGTGTAGGCGCAACAATATTTCTAGAAATAGCTAGCTATATGTAGCTTGACAAACAAAGGCAGAGTCAGAGAGTAAGCTACACTATGGACAGTATAAAAATACCAGAGGCTTAGTACCATGGGTCGTTTCCTCTCTGAAGTTTTATCATGAGGTAAGCCTGCACCATTTTTCTTAATACGTTTTTATGCTTTAATATGAGTCAAGTAGTTCAATATGCAAGGATTAATTAATTAATACTCCAAAATTATGAATTAGAACTAAATTAATTGAGAATAATTATATCCTTAAGGTTAGGTTGTAACGGGCTTGGTTCCCATCAAAGTCCATCTTGTTATCTCTCTCTCTCTCTCTCTCTCTCTCTCTCTCTCTCTCTCTCTCTCTCTCTCTCTCTCTCTCGTTTTGCTCTTAGGAAACCGCTGAGGATAGTTAGAGTAAGTTTTAAGTTAATTGATTTTGTACTAATTTACTAAACAGTTGAAAATATAGTATTTAAGATTTAATTATTTATTTCTATGTGCCACAACTACCCTTAGCCATTCTCCAGCCTTATTCAGCTTGGCGGATCCCACATCCATAGTTTCACCACACTACCATGTCCTCCAAAGAATACCTTGTAAATTCCATGTAAACCCTTTCGAATATATATAATTTGCAACAAAATCAGTTGAATTGGGTGTTTTCTTAAAATTTGCACTTTTTGCCCAAAATAATGTTTATAGACAGCAGATTTTTATTTTATGTTACTCTATCATCTTAGGTCAGTGACACAATTTAAATCTGAGCATGAAAGGGTTAGTTAGAGTTCTCTTCAGGCATGGGTTTCTCTTTTGTGCCATAAATATATGATGCAGGGCCCATAGTTTTTACTTCCGTTCCAAAGGAAATTATGAACAGGATTTTTATGTCCTTAAAAAATCCATCAACTGTGGCTGGGTTTGAACCCATGAACGTCCGAATCAGAGGCAAACGCAATGAGGTTACCACCACACCTAATATCCATATCTTCTAATTAGACTGGTTTTGAAACCTTATCGGTTTCACCTTCAGTAATTCCACAACCACTGTTCTGTTGCTTCTTACTCTATCTGTTGGCCTGTTAGAAATTCCCCAGGAATTTCAAAATTAATTTTTTTCTTGTGTTTTATGTAGATTTTTTTCCAAATCGTAAGCTCTTTAGGTTTTTGTAACTGTTTTGGTAATTTAGCCTTTTTTTTTTCAATTTGATGTTTTTCTGATTACGCATGAGGGGCTACTGTAGATTTTTTCACTTCTCCATTTTTGACATTCCTAAGATGTTTCTTCACTCAGGTTTTCAAATGTATTTATTTTTCTTTTTCACAATCTCTGCATTTCATCTTATAAATTCCTAATTTGTTCTCTTCTTCCAATAAATTATTTTTGTTGGTTTTAATTATTTTATAGAGACAATGTTCATTTCTTGGTGCCATTCTAATGTTGAATGTTTAAAAAAATTAGTTTCTAGTTGATAATGCTTCAATTGATAGTAAGTTAATTTAATGAATTTTATGTTTTTGTTCTTTTACTTTCATTAATTAATTTTTGTCACTTGAACTTGTTTATTTTATTTTGATGTACACTTCTAAAAGAGAAAGAAGAAAACATAAAATTCAAGCAATTAACTTACCATCAATTGAAGCATTATCAAATTTTTTAAAAGTTTAATATAAGATTGGTATGGAGAAATATATAGCCACGAGAGTGTAATTGAAACAAACAAAAATGTTAACATGGAAGGAGAAAACAAATCAGGAATTTATTACATTGAATGTGGAGATTGTGAGAAAATTTACATAGGAAAAAAAAAAAAAAAGAATATTGGAAACCAAGTGAAGGAACATCTTAGGAATGTTAAAAATGGGGAAGTGGAAAAATCTGCTGCAGCTACTCATGCTTGGTCAAAAAACATCAAATTGAAAGAAAAGCTACATTAATAAAACAAAACAATTAGAAAAACCTAAAGAGCTTATGGTTAGGGGGAAAAATTGCATTAAAAAAACAAGAAAGAAAAATTAATGAATTTTAAAATTCCCAGGGAAGTTGATTTGATTTGAAAGTTCATCAGTCCATCAACAGATGGAGTAAGAGGCACTGCTCCTAGATGATAGAACAGTAATTGTGGAATTATTGAAAATGAAACTGATAAGTTTCAAAACTGGTCTAAATAGAAGACAGGATATGAGGTGAGATGATAAAGAATTTATTTAAAATTTTAAATTTTACGTCATATTGATATTTCCTATATAACTTGTTGGTGAGAACTAGTTCACCAGAACTGACTTATGATCATGTTGACAACAATGGTATATAGTAATACTCAACAAAAAAAACAGTAATCTCAATTTAAAATAGTAGTATTTTATTAAAAAATTAACAAAAAATAAATTTCACTCCTCCTTAAAAAGCTAACAAAATTACTCACTCGAACTACCTACAGGAAATATTCAGTTACCAAGAAGTCACTGAATATTTACATGTTATATGAGTAACTATTGTTAAGATTTTAAGATTAACTCGTAAAAGCAGATTGCATTCTAGTATTGGCTACATTGAAATAATATGCAATATAAAATATTTGCAGAAAGTACAGTAATCAAACAACTCAACTATTGCCAGTAACTTTTATTAATTTTTATTTATTACATGCAAATTATTTTTTATCATTAAAAAAGGTGCCTCAACTACAAAGTAACAAAAAAATAATAAAAATTCAAATAAATTAATAAAATAAACAACTGACTGTCTGTACTAAGAAAATGAAGAAACCATACTAAAACATAAAAATCAAGTAGCACCTAATGGATTTTCCAACATAAATAGCGACAGCCCTGCAAAGAATTTAAACAGATTATGACTGTTTTTATACAAAATCGTTTATCCATACAAAAATATATAATATGTAATTCAATAGGAAGCATCTTCAAAAATGTAATGGATGCGATAAGAATGTATAATTGTCTAATACTGACACAATTCTATGCATGCACCAATTGAGTACATTCTCTGAATCTTTTTGAGATTTTGCATACAGTAGTTGGAATGTTTCTTGATCTACTGTACTCTCTCTTTAACGGGCAACTAGATACCCATTTTTTGTTTTCTTTCTATGTTAAAATTGAAATTATTTTCATTTTCTGAATTTGTTTTGTTATAAAATACATAAAATGTTTTAACCTCTAACGTATAAGTCACGTTCAAACTCAACCCAACAGACAAAAATTTTGACCATCATGGAAACATATTTCAACCATCTACGCACGTCGAGAATTCCATGTTCCTGCTGTAATCTAGAACCAATTTTACTCTTACTGTACAAGTTTTGACTCCCTCTGAATGGAATGGTGTCTAGGAGGATATCATGTTGGCACAGACAATGAGCTGAAGACCAGTGTAGAGAATTGACTGACAACCTTCTATGATGAGGGTATTGGAATGTTGTTACCACATTACAAAAAATTTCAGAGTGGTAACTTTATAGAGAAATAGCTGGTAGGTGTAACTAAATGTTGCAAATAAAACATTTTTCATTTTCAATGTGGTTTTAATTTTGCAACCGATTGGACCTTGAAAAAAAATAACCCTCATATATTATATTGGGTCATCTAAATGTGAAAACAATTTTAAACTACTTTTATGATTAACAGATTAATTGTAAGAACATGTTTACAAAATGCTAAGAACAGAATCCTTAGAGCCATCACATGGTATCAACTATGCACTAGAGATCATTGGAACATGCTAGGAAAAGATGGCTAGAAAACACCAGTATTTCATTCTAACCAAAATAGTTTTTCAAAGACTAACACATGGAAAAGTTGATGATAAAATTAAATCAGTGACTATATAAAAAACCACATAAAAAACATACAGTAACAATAGAAATTCACAGCTTACTGGATATAAAGAACATTTCTATATTATACAATATGAAAAATTGTGGGTTCAACTATTATAAGAAATATCACAATGAGATTTAATTTAAAATTTCAGTAGCTCCTGTATTACAGAATATCAATCGTGAAATTACTGATGGTTAAACCACTTAGGTTTGGAAACCGGTCTAATTATAAGACAGGATATGAGGTGAGGTAAAAAGAATTTTATTTTAAATTTTACATTGTGATTTGTTTCAATAGATACTAAGGGCCAACAGACATGCTATTGAGTAACACTAAGAAATTGGGACTGGAATTAAACATCAATAAAACTAAATATATATGTTCACACATAGAAATATATTTTATAATGGAAATGGACAGCTAATGACAAATGAGGATAATTTTGAAGAAGTAGCTGAATTCAAGTACATAGGAACAGTAATTACAAATAGGAATGATATGCACAAATAAATTAAACGGCTCAATTCTGGAAATGTATACTATTATGCATTACAGATACTCTTGTCAACTCCTTTAAATAAATTTTCAACTGAAATTATATAATTTTAAAAGTGAAGATGCTAAGAGGGAAGAGAACCTATAATTCCCTTAAATTCTAAGACTTAGAGGAACCGACCTGCACATCTTCCTACTGTCCAATCCTACCTTCACGTGGTGCAGCTGTTAGTAACCATATAACTTATACGTATAACTTATGTGGTGAACGGACGGGATGGGCTACTCACCAATCGCACTGGTCAGCATGGTGAGATATTGACCGATATGATATTACTTCCACTTCCATACCATATCTCTTTTTATCTTTCCTATCCAGTCTCTCTGGACTGAACACTTGTTGTTTTCCGACCCCAATGGTATTAGAGTATTCTAGGTTGAGGGGATCATTTCATCTTATCTTTTCTGTCAAATTCTTCCTATAGGGCAGATCAGGCTCTTAGCTCTAGTGAAAACAACTGATCTAACATGGAATGTACAAGGAGTAAGGAATAAAATGCAGGAGGTCCTTAAACAGATGGAGGATTTGAAGCAGGACATAAACGTACTGACAGAAACAAAGAAGAAAGGAGAAGGAATAGAAACTTTAGGATCATATGTTCATATTTACAGCGGTGTTAAAAAGAATGAAAGAGCTAAAAGAGGGGTTTCAATACTTATCAAGAAGAAATATAAGAGATATATCTCAAACTGGGAAGCAATAAATGAAAACATAATTAAAATTAATATATCTCTTTTTGGTATAAAATGCTCTATGTTAGGAATATATGGAATTAGTGAGGATGAAAATTATTTTATAAAAGATAAATTTTATAGTACATTAAATTATATTATGGATGAGATCGGGACCTCAAGAGAAATTATATTAGCTGGCGATTTTAACAGCAGAATCGGCAAAGAGATAGGTAATGATGTAGTTGGACCATATGGAGAATTGGAGAAAAATGACAATGGTGAATGTTATTCACTTAAAATCCTAAATGGATTTTACCAACATAGAGATATTCATAAGTATACTTGGCACCAAGATACTCTTAATCTACAATCGATAATAGATTTTGTAATAATTAAGAAACCTTCAATTTTAAAGACCCAGGATGTAAGGGCATGCAGAGGATTATCATGCGGAAGTGATCATTATTTATTAAATGCATAAATAATATTTCCATTCCAAAGAAAAAATGACAGGCTAAAAAAACTAAAAATGAAGAGGACAGTTTCCATGACTTGTCAACAACTCTTTACAACTTGGATAGTTTGGAGAATGAGAGCACATCATATCTGTATAAGAAAAGGTCAGATGATCAGTTACTAATCTCTACGTTTGACAATGTTCCGGAAGAATACAACTATATAGTAAAAAGTATTCATCAGGTGGCAAAAGAAGCTTTAGGAGAAGCAAATAGAGAAATAAATAAATTCAAATATTTTTTGGGATTGAGGAAATAGCAAACAAAAGAGAAAAATATTTAATGTGGTTGAATACCAAAGATCTGAAAGACAAAATACAATATAAAGAAGCTCAAACAAGAGTTAGAAAGAAAATTATGGAAGCTAAATATCAGAGCTGGGAACAAAATTGTTTAAAAATTCAAACATGTATTGGAGGAAAAACGAAGTACTGAATCTTGGAGAATTTTTTTAAAATTTGAGAAATAAAACAAGTGGTAAAACAAATGTACAAACAATACCTATGACTGAATGGGAAAATTATTTTAAAATATTACTATCAGAAAACAGGGTATTTAATTTAGATAATTTTCAAAATATTCCAGATACAAATGAAGATGAACATATACAATTGGACTTATAGAATATTAAAATGAATATTCAATCATTAAAAAATAAAAGAGCTAGTGGTCCAGGAGGAATACCAGCAGAACTATTAAAACATGGATCCGATCATTTATTTGAACGACTGAAAAAATTATTTACAACATTTATGAATGGTGAAAAAGTTTGTGAAGAATGGAAACTAGGATACATTTCGACAATCCATAAAAAAGGAAAAAAAGACCAATGTGAAAATTATAGAGGTATAACAGTAACAAGAACTATGAGTAGATTCTATGGACATATACTAAAATATTATTTGGAAAAAAAAATAATATGGTGTGAATTAGAGGAACAGTCAGGATATAGAGTAGGTCGTTCCACAACCGACAATTTATTTTGCATTACTCACGTAATAGAAAAGAAAATGCAATATGGACAACCTTTGCACCTACTACTTCTAGATCTTGAGAAAGCATACGACAGTGTCCCTATAGAGAAACTATGGATTGATTTAAGATGTATGGGAATTAAGACTATAATAATTAAAGCTATACAAAATTTATATGACAATTGCATATCTAAAATAAAAATTAGCAGTCACATAGTTTTACAACAAATAAAGGCCTTCGTCAAGATTGTTGTCTGTCACCTACTCTGTTTAAAGTATATGTACATGAAATATTAAAGAATTGGAGGATAAAATATTCAAGCATGGGAATTCCTATTTCAAACAACAAAACTTTATACAACTTACATTTTGCAGATGATCAATTGTTAATTGCATAAGATTACGAAGATTTAGAATATATGACTAGAAAATTAATAGAAGAATATGAAAAATGGGGATTAATTTTGAACATGAAAAAAACAAAATATTTATCAATTGGTGAACCAGAATAAAATTCAATTTTGAAGACTAGAGAAACAATAAAATCTTGTAGTGAGATCACATATTTAGGAATTAAAATAAATAAAAATGGAAGTTATGAAGAGGAAATAAGAAATAGAAATAATAAAGGAAAATTTGCAATTGCTTGCCTCAATGGAATATTGTGGGATAAAAATATAAGTAATAAAAATAAAATGAATATATATCATACAATTGTTAAAAGCATCATTACTTATGGAGCAGAACTTTGGCCATTAACAACAAAAACAAATAAGTATCTTTTGGCAATGGAAATGGATTTTATACGAAGGGCAGCAAGAATTTCAAGAAGAGAAAAAATTAGGGACTCAGTTATAAGGGAGAAAATGAATATTGAATACACTATTTTAGATTATATTAAAACTCAGCAATTAAGATGGTACGGATATATCCAGCGAATGGAAGAGGTTCGGCTACCAAAATCTGTTTTGGAATGGAAACTTGAGGCAGAGGAAGACCTAAAAACTTCCTGGAGTCAGGGAATATATTTATACATGAAGGAGAAACATCTACAACCAGGAGATTGGATGGATTGACAAAATTGGCTATTAGGAATCGGATGATGTCAAAGACAATAACCAACTGATCTATTTATCTATCTGAAAATATATATGAAACTCTTCTTCTCTCAGTTATTTTATATGGATGTGAAACAGTAGCAGCTCTTCAGATGAAGTGAGAGAAGTGCCACTCACCTATATTCTAATTATATAACAGTACAATATTATTTTACTATTTATTTATTGTCTTTTTCTGACAAAAAGAATATCTATTTTATGTCAGTTCCTTGAGGACAATGGCAGCTGATAGTTCACATTCTATCCATGTTTCTACCACAGTGAACTTAATTAAAATTTAATGGGTTATATCTTTGACACTTAACAACTTTGGAGAAAAATGTTTGCCTTTCCACACCTGCTATCTCAGAATATTATAACTCTGTGGTTGTTATAGCAACCGTGACATCATCTGATATTCAGCATATCCAGACTGGTTCTCTAAGATCCAGACTTTTAAAATTCTCATTGGGGGATGAAAGAGTTGGTGTACATTTTAGCGAAACACGTTAATAGTTAAATTGGATCTGTGTTGGAAATTAATTTAGGGTGTTTTGGTTTAGTACATTGTCTTCAATTGGCACCACAGTGTCTACATTTCATATTTCAATTTAGTTTGACTTAATTGTGAACAGTTTTGTAGCGTGTGTAGCCTTTCTTATGGGGGTGAAAAATTTGTAGGTTCAACAGTACATTACTTTTCCTTTCATTTTAAGTTAGAAAATATATTGGTAAAGTACTGTTTTTCCTAATTTAATTTAAATTGTTTTGATTTTTGTTGTAATAATTACAGTGACAACAATCAGTTACATTAATGATAATAATAATAATAAGAGTTGGATATTATTATTATTATTAAATATGTCACTACTTCACCTGTTTTTTTCATCCACGAGTATCCAATCCTCTATGCTACCTCAGGTAATAGCATTCCAGTCTTCAGACTAGTGGATCTAGGTTCGATTCTGGCAGAGTTGGAAATTTTAAATGTAATTTTTTAAATCTCAGAACTAGCAGGGGTGGTACAAAAAATGTTTAATTGTTGGATTATGCACAAGGTGCATGTATTAAATTCCATATGCCTCTATAGTACAAATGTTCGAAAGCAAATGGAAATCTTGATAATAATTCATGCATTTGGAGGTTCATTAAGCATGGAGCCCATGGATGCTCTTCGACCTGAGTAGGCTAAGATCCTCTCAGGTTTCAACTTCTTTTTTTTTCTTCATTGTTGTCTCTCAGACAACATACAAATTTTAAATAAACAACACACTACATTAATCTCTGTACAAATACATGTACACATCTCCTATATAATATCCATCCATCCATAGTAATTCTGCCTGAGGGCAGGTCTTTCACTGCAATCATAGCATTTTCATGTTATGCTTTGCAGCTTGACAAGGGAATTGTAGGTGTGGTAGCTGCCCGTTGCTTTCCACACCGGCGAAGGAGGATGATGATGATGATGATGATGATAAGGGTGATGATAATGATAAGGATGATGTTGATGGCCATATGATTTCAGGGACCGTTTGGGCCTTAAAGTTTTCCTGACATTTGTCTTACAGGTGAGGAAAAACCCTGATAAAAACCTCACCCAGAAAAACTGCCCCGACTGGGGATCGAACCCGGGCCCACTGCATGACAAGGCAGCACGCTACCTCGAGACCATAGCGGTGGACTCTATGTAATATAGTGTATCATATTTTGTATATATTGAAAATAGACCTATTAATGCCATCTATCCATAAAGTGGGTGGCATTAAAACACTCACTTAGTATCCGAACAAGGTACAGTAAAATCCACAGCATCCATCCTCTCTGATGTCATCAGAAAACCCTCACAGGAAGTTTCAACTTCTCTCTTTTTGAGCATACCAACAACTCCAGTCCAAGAATCATTTTGAGTTTTACTACCAAGAAAATTGTCCGGTGAGCTATGGTATTCAGTGCTGCAAAAAAATACAGTAATACAAATTACACAAATTTTGAACTACTTTAATTTAAAATAAAAATATAACAATATTATTCATGACACAATTCTGAATTTGAAATTCAAACAATTCAATATGATTTCTCCAAATAACTCAGACTATTTTGACTACTGTGACATTCTACTAACTGACATAAGTGACGGATTGTTGGACAAACTGCAGCGTGTCCATAATATGTGTATCAGATTCATATTTAATGTTCGAAAATACGATCACATTTCTCCATTATTCCATGAATTGTCATGGCTACATCTAAAAGAGAGAAGAATATCGCACTGTCTAATTTTCTTATATAAGATCCTACATACCTCGATTCCCAATTATTTATCATCCAGTTTCCAGTATCTATCCTCAAACCATAACTTAAACACAAGATCACAACATAGTCTCTTACTTAATATACCGCAACATAGGATATCACATCACTCCATGTCATATACCATCTCCACTTCTCGCAACTGGAATTCCCTACCACAAGAAATAAGGGGCTGCCGGACATTGGCATCTTTTAAAAGAAATTTAAATTTATATTTGCTCTAAACTCGACTTCATTATTATCCAGTGTAAGATATATATATTAATTGGTGTTTCCCGTATAATGTATAATATTTATATTATTATTATTATTATTATTATTATTATTATTATTATTATTATTATCGTATCATTATTGTTATTACCCTATAAAATGTTGTTTGTACATGACATTTACATTGCTACATTTATTGTATCTTTAACTGTTTATAATTAGTATAGTGTATATCTATATTTGTCGAATATTTATTTGTATTTGTGCTGGTTGAGTGGAAGAGAGGGCCTTATGGCCTTAACTCTGCCAGAATAAATAAAGTATTATTATTATTATTATTATTATTATTATTATTATTATTATTATTATTATTATTATTATTATTATTATTACTAATTTTTCTGAAAAAGGAAATCACAAAATTGTAACTTTTCAACTGAAATGATAAAATTACACAATACTAGATAATCATAATTAATAATAATTTTTATTTTGTAAAAAGAATTTTAATGTTTACACATCTTTCTGTGCCTAAAGTTTTATTTTTCTTCTCCACTCGTCTCTCTCCATCCAATACATGTCCTCCAGTCCTCTTGCTCTCATACCACTTCTTGTTTCCTGCATCCACGAGTTTCGAGGTCTTCCTCTCCTCCTTCTTCCAGGTGGACACCATTCCAATGTTTTCCTGGGTAATATTTCTTCTTGCATTCATCGTACGTGCCCATACCAATTTAAGTGCTTATACCGTATATAATCTACTGTTGAATAACGAATATTCATTTTTTCTCTTATGACAGTATTTCTTATTTTGTCTAATTTTCAACATCTTGCTGCTCTCCTCAAGAAATCCATTTCCATCGACATAAGTTTTTGTTGAATTTCCAAACTTCAGCTCCATATGTGACAGTACTTCTCACTATCGAATTATATATTTGTAACTTATTTTTCCTGGTCATATGTCTGTTCCAGAAGACTCCATTCATCATTCCTGTTATTGTTCTACCTTTATTTTTCTGTTCTTAATATCACTTTCTTATTTATCCTCTTTATCTACTTTTACTCCCAATAATCAAATTCTTCACATCCTCTAATATATCCCTTTTGATCTTCTAATATAAAATCTTCGGTTTCGGCTCCACACCCCATATAAATTTTTTTTTAAACTATTTTCAAACTCCAGTTATCGTATTCGTCCAATAATTTTCTGAACATAAACTCCGTGTCTTCATATTCTTGAGCAATTATTATCTGGTCATCTGCAAATAATAGTGTATATATTGTATCTGTTGATACATCTCCAATTGGTACTCCCATTCCTGAACATTTTTTGCTCCAGTTTGACAGTGTTCTATGTATAAATATTTTAAATAATGTGGGTGATATACTAAAACCTTGACGAATGTCTTTTGTTACTTCAATTTCTTCTGATACACATTTTCTGATTTTAATTTTATATACATCCTCACGGGTCCTCATCTAGGGGATATGTGGATGGCGACCACAAGGTGCCCAAGCTGTGCAAAACATTTCTTCCACTTACTTGTGTTTTGCACTCTTTTAACTTTACTATCTAACCTCTCTTGGTTAACTCTTGTTTTTTCGACCCCGACGCTATTATGGCATCTGAGGGCTAGGCAGTCTTTCTTTTCTTCCATTTCTTCTTTCCTTTATTTCCTTTTCTTCTCCAGAAAAGCCTGACCAGAGGCTATAAGATGGCAGCCCCTTCACTGGTCTTGCCTACCTTCGGCCAGCAACCAATCGAAGGGACTATTATTATGCTTTCAAGTCTTATACGAGAATTTCCCTCAAAAACTGGAGGGAAAATTTTCTATAGGATCGTAACAGGCCTTGGCCTAATACTTGGAAGGAAGAAGAAGAAGAATTTTATATACTGCATTTTTATACAAATTTTTATTGCATTAATAATTGTATAGTTTATGGCCATATCTTCTACTGCTTCCCACTATTTTTGCAAAGGTACGGTGTCATATGCCTTTTCTAAATCCACAATTGTGAAATGAACTTGTTGGTTGTTATTATTTGTCATTTCAATAAACTGTTTTACCACAAATATGTGTTCAATTGTAGATCTCTCAGACCTAAAGCCTGCTTGTACTTCATTCTCGTTATGTTTATCATTTTCTAGCAAATAGTATTTCATTATTTTTCCACGTATATCTAGCTAAAAACATTCATTATGGTGATTCCTCTATAATTATTGCACTCATCTTTTCTTCCTCTCTTATGAATGACTGATATCGACCCAATTCTCCATTTTACTGGTACACCTTTTCCATTTAGGTATCTCTCAAATAAACTCTTTAACAATTCAAATAATTTCCTTGTACCATATTTAAATATTTCTGGCTTTATTCCTTTTTTTCCCCCAGCCATTCCATTTTTTAAACTTCCAATATTTGCTATCTCTACTGTCTCAATATCTAAATGTGTACTCATACTGTTTCGATCATCAGTTTTCTTTACAATTCCACGTAAAAATTCCGAACGATCTTCAGACAATAGCTTACTAAAATATAATTTCCATTCATTTAAAGAAATCCCTGAATATTGATTTTATTGTGTCCTGACTTCTTTAAATTTTTCAAAGTCCTCCACGTTTCTGAACGCCTTTTTCCTTCAATATAACTCTGAATTCTTTGATATGTTCTTTCCCAATATTTATTCTTTTCTTCTGTCACCATCTTTCTTACATTTGCTTGTGCTTTTTTATACTCCATTTTGTCCGTCAATTTGTTTGTACTTAACCATTTAAGATATTTGCTTTTTTATCATCTACATAATTTCTAATCTCATTAATAATAGTAATGATAATAATAATAATAATAATAATAATAATAATAATAATAATAATAATAACAACGATAATATTAATAATAATAATAATAATAATAATAATAATAACAATAATAAATCAGAGCATTCACAAGTCCAGAAGTCCATGGCTGAACAAAATGGTTGCCCCCCCCAAGCAGACACCATCAGAGGGAGTCACACAGCTAGCATGAAACAAATCCCTAAATTTTAATTTCAGTTTTCTTGACCAGATTTGTTACATAAAATATGAAGTTGCTATTCAATTCTAGTCATCATGCAGCAATACAGAGCTTATATTTAAAATTCCTTCGGCCAGCAACCAATCGAAGGGACTATTATTATGCTTTCAAGTCTTATACGAGAATTTCCCAGAAGCCGTCCTATGAAACGCTGGAGGGAAAATTTTCTGTAGGATCGTAACAGGCCTTGGCCTAATACTTGGTAGGAAGAAGAAGACGAAAATATGTTCTATGGCATACCTGATAATCAATTGACCTCTGGAATTAGTACTCAGAAATGCTAACAACTTACACCGTAGAGGTAGTCAATTATTTTACTTCATACTTTGTTCATTTCAGTACTTTATAATTTTATAAAAATGAAGTACTGTAATATTCACAAAAATTGATACAACGTTCACCAACTGATGTATGAACCTTTAATATTACTTAATAATATTATAAATGGGAAAAGGAAATCAATAAAATTATATGGACATAATTAATAAGTTCATGTTACCTGTACATATTTTATTACAAGTGTATATATAGACAAACAATTTCTCATCACAAAAAAAAGTATTTTTGATAGTTCTGTGTAACAATTTACATTTAATTTTGTCAATAGGCAATATTATTTGAAACGGCTTTCATTGGATTCATTATTACAGGTAATACAGTAGAACCGCGATGATTCGAGCCTGTTATGATTACACTAGGGCCTAACTGTCATAATAATAAAATACTATAAAAAGCCGATAAAGGATAGACACATATACATGTGTATTATATCAGAAAATAGGGAATAATTAACCGCACTAAAAAACATATTAGTTCATACTCATATAATATAAAAAACGCTGGTAAAAAGGCATGTTTCTATATCCTGGATCGAAACCATGTCACAGGATTCCAGAATTATTTAGTCAGAAAGGTGACCACATTAGATAAGAGTAATGTGAGTTGCGCGAAATGAAAGTAGAACAAAGCTTTCCATTTTGACATAGATGAAGGTTTCGAACTAGATCATGAACTTTCCACCCAAATTTCCCCAATTAGAAACTTAAAATTTATCATACAAATATTCGCGACTTTTTTAACGAAGGCAGAACCTAAATAAATCTATTCTAAGAACGGCGGCAGGACCGAACGCGGTCCCCCTGCAGGGGAGGCAGCTCTACATGGTAATATGAGTATTTTATTATCATTTCTTTAATGGTCATTTTTCACACATAGAATTAATTAAAGGACCAAATGGTCCAAAGAACTTAGAATAATGAACAAAGTTGAAACTTTAAATGAATATTTTCTCTCTCTGAATTTTAACACATTTAGTATTTTCACGCTTGACAATATGGCGATTTTAGCTGATTTTAATAAGTGTTTTATATGTTTGGTTTTAATATTTCTCTATGTTTGGATTTATTTTAATAAATAATGTTATTTTATTGTTTACTGAGTTTTAACATGTTTAAATGTGGAATTCATCCTCCAAAACCAAGGCCAACCGCTCGGGCCAAAGACCACTTAAACAATAGTGATCTTCACGCTATCATTACGGCGGGGCTTAACTGACCCCGCGTAACAGAGCCCCAGTATTTTGAGGCTCCATATATTTTGATCTGATCCAAGAAAATTAAAATTTTACATAAAACTAAAGTAAAAGTTTGATTTTTGTTTGTTATCTGCTTGTATGGATTCAATACATTTGAATGTGTTACTGTTTTCAATTGTCTTTCAATTTCCCATGTACAATACAAGTAAAAGTGTCCCATTTAGGGGTTTTCTTCATAATCAATAGAAATAACCCTGGCCCTAAACTGGTAATACAGTTCTATTACAGTTTGTACAAATTGACATGTACTGTTAGGTTTCGAGAAGTGCACTGACTGTTTCCTTGTTGTACATATATTAATTGGGATCAGGTGTCAATCAGTTTTACAGCACATATCATCCTTTTTAAGAAAACTATTGTTACAATAATCCCTACTCAGCAACAGTCACTAAAATACTGTGCACTTAAGTAGGTGAAGACCTACTTCACCTTATTTTTACCAGAATTATTTTCCCTATCAATAATGTTGATTTTAGTAGACACATATTTTTTTTCTTCATTTCTGATCAATTTAGGTCACAAAGTGGTAATTGGTGGTTATTTTTCAACTTACATAGTGAATTTTATTGTTTTATTATTGAAAATGGAGAAATAGAAAAATCTGCAATAGCTGCAGATGCATGGTCAGAAGAACAAAGAATCAAAACAAAAGCTAAATTACTGAAACAGTTTGATAAATCTAAGGAACTCACAATTTGGGATAAAATTTACATCCACAAAAATAGAAAGAAAATAATGAGTTTTCAAATTCCTAGGGAAAAGGGGGAAAAAAAAAATTGGAAGTTCATCGGTCAGCCAACAGAGGGAGCAGAAATCAACCTACAAGACCACCAACTGCTGATTCAACAGTTAGATAGAATTTTACAATGACAGGTAGAGGGTCGAAACCCAGAGTCTTCAAGAAACTACAATATGAGTGAGTAGTGAACTTTCTAACTCATATTATTTAAAATAAACCTCAGAGTGTCAATTCCTTTAAATATTAAATGAATAAATAAATTGTTTTTTTTATTCTCTTTAATCATGTCTGTGAATTTGCTCAATTATTTGTTATAAGACTTTGCTGTTTAAACAATATTCCTTGAATTTAGGCTTTGACTATAATGACAATAACTTAACTGTTTTTGGAAAAATAATATTGACAGTGGTAGTAGCAACTTCCTGCTTCAGCACTAGATGTCCTGTTGCCAGTCAGTGATCTGAATGTACAGAATGTTATAGGACTTCACTGACCATTTTTTTAGGAATCATAGGTCATGCAGAGGGGATTATTCCTTTCACAAAAAACATACTAAACACATTGTTTATGAGTTCTGTGCAATAGTCAAGGATGATCATACAACACATAACCAAATTTTTGTTTTTTTTCTTTATTTTGGTAGGGGGCATATAAAAAAAAGTGTGGTGAATGAAACTTGAGTTGCCACCAAAGCTGAGCTGATTGCCTGAACCAAGATGTGTTTCACCTGATCATATAAAATCCTGCCATTCTTGACAGAGTTGGATGGTCATTTGCTGCAAACATATAACAAGGCATAGGACAAATTGTTTCAATGCACTTTGTTGTAAATTGTCATTACATGCCGGTATGATATAATTAAATAAAATGTATTTTGTATACAATATTCAAGCTTATATATGAATATAATGAACAACAAGCTCAACTAATCAACGACATATATATGTTCCCTACCAAAAAAGGTTCTCTGATGGCCTATCTCTGCGAAAATTTTGAAGATGAGGTTCTATAACATCCTGTATATGGACACATTTTCTATAAAATTATCATATTACCATAATAAACAGATCTTACGTGAAATTCAAGCTGTTCTCAAGTTCTGTCCATATTATTCCCATGAAACCTTTTGGTGAATACTTTTGTAGTTCCTGAATTGATCCATTTTTTACGTTACGCTGCAACATAAAAGCTGATTAAATTATACATTCTCTATTAGTATTTAAAAAGAATTTGAACAATTAAAATATTTTTTTTACAATGATGATCTTGAAGAAGATTTCCATGCTGTAAGGCCATGGTCTCGAGGCTTGAAGTTCCCCGATGTTTCGCCAGAGAATGCGTTATCAGAAAGATGTGGAAAACATTTTGCTCTAAAAACCTACTAAATATGATTAAATGTATGCCTTCAATAACTTTAAATTATGACAATAAATATGCATTAAGGGGACATGGTAGCCTGAGCGTATGGTTGCTATGCAGCAGTGAAATAAACTTACTATTTCTTATGAACTTGTAAATGAATTAGCCTGAACATTTTACACCATGCACTCAATAAATTTGAGAATAGTTTAGATTTTAGTTTATATCTCTACCCTATATACTTGATTTTATATACATTTTTTAATCTGAAATACATATTTTTTATATGCTATAAACATGAGGGATTGTGGGTACATTTTTCTCAGGACCCCTTGCAGTATATAATCATAATTTTCTGTGATTATAATTATAATTAGCAATATGTGTGGTCAGAACAATTGGATTATCTTCATTGGTTCAGTGGGAAAAGAAAATATTTACATTTGGAAAATAAATAAATAAATATTAATACTATTTTGTCATCCTTTTCAGAGTCCAAAATCCACGATTTTTAATATAACTTGGTGAAAGTGGCGGCAACTATTCATAAAAACGTGGAATAGAAGTATGCAAAATTTCAGTTTTCTACCTCTAGTAGGTTTTGAGAAAATCGTACCTAAATATCTAAAAATAATATTTTGAGAAAATTTGCTCCTAAGATGATTGCAATATTTGACTTACTTCAATACATTCCAGGGCCATAGTCATTTGCCTCTTCATTTCTGGACTCTTTTTGCTTTTTAGTATTCCTCCTTTTGACTCTGGCTTCCTTTGTTGACGCTTGGGTTGCTCATTGTGCATGATAAATTCTGTCATTTTAAATGCGATGCAATGCTGTTTCAGTATTTGAGCCTGGTTCAAGTCCCATTTCTTTGAACACCAGTAGTCTGTACAGAGCCCCATTGTTAAATGTGATCACAGCATCATGCACACTCAAACATATTACTTTATGCCCCATAAATGTTGTTTTTGGCACATGCTCCCAAATACAATTATTGAAGCTATCATTCTGGTTCTGCGTGTGACCATACAAACATTTGTTCAATAGATTTACACCACTTAGTTCTCTAAAAATTGGTTTAATTGTCTCCATTACTGCGAAGGCTTACTATCACACACAGTCTTGTAGGCCTTAGAATCCCCATCTCCTAAGTATTTTACATACCTCACTCCTCGTTCACCTAGAGACTGCTGAAAAAATTGTTTTGCACCCTCTGCCTCCATGCTTCCACTTTTCCCTTCATGGTTTTTTACACACTTGTGATCTCCTGCACCAGTCTTACAACCTATACAAAAATTAGATAATACTTGAACATCTAGTACTTTACCTATATTGATGGAAGTTGCAGCCACTACTCCATGATGTGATACATGTCCCCTTCACTGCCATGTCCCATCAACAACTACGGTAAGGTCTCCATTACCATCATTAGCTTGTTTAGCTTCCATGGCAGCACTTATCATAGATTCTCTAGAAACTTCTTTTATGGTTCTTTCTAAAAATTCAGTATAGCCATTAAATTTTGAAACTGGAGGTGGAAGGTTCAGCATACCACATAAGAGGTCTCCACTTTTTTTCCCTTTTCCAAAGCAACTGAGGCCATATACAAGTCTCATGTTAATGTCATATTATTTATGTCTAGTGCATGCTGAGGTCCTTGTGGCATTGCTGGCATCACCTTTTTTGCATTTAATAGCTAGTTCAGAGCACAAGTCCCTCCTATTATTCTTATTTTCCACAATGCATACGGGACATTCCATACGAAATCGGCAAAAAAATTGTGAAAATTGAACTCACATCTTTAAAAGTTTACAATTTTTTTACAGTGAAACTTTATGATATACTGAATATCTGAACCGAATTCCAAGTCTTCGCTTGGAGTAATTAAAGAGTAATAGAGCTGTCAAATTATCGTACTGTTTTAAATAGTCTCTTTTATAAAATACATTTCACGAAGTATGGCTATTCCCTCAACTTGAAAAGATAGTCACATTATAGATGATTTCAAGCTCTATCGCTTGAAAATTAGTATGTTAATATTTACGTTTTTCTGAAGGGCGTAAATGCAATTAATACGCAATTGACCTTCCTCACCAAAAAATTTATAAAATCAAAAAAATGCCACATTATTACCTGAACACCAGTTAATTTTTTGTAATTAGTATTAAAGTGGAGTCTTGAAAGGAAACTACCAAAAATAATTATTTTTCCTAAAATCTCCTATGTGTAGACTGCCCGCAATACCTTTCGCGTGAGTGGAGGTCGCTCGCTCGTACAAACAATGACACAGCTACTTGGTAATAATCCTTTGCGCACTTACAAATATTTTTTATTGTTATTATCATCATTACATTATTTTTATTATCATTATTACAATTATTACATCATCATCATCATCATCGTGGACAAGTGGTTACTCTGCACGCCTCCGATTCCGAGGTTCGCGGGTTCAAACTCGATAGGAATCAATGATATTTTAAAGGCGTAACAATTCTGAATGTAGCTTTCTCCAGAAGGAAGGAAATCCGTGAGTCCCGTGTCGTAAATTTATGGTACGTAGGAGAACCTCGCGCTTGAAATAAATTGCTACATAATAAACGTCATTAAATATAACAATCTTTATTGATATATTCAGTAGGCGGTTAATTTTGTGCTGATTTTGGCTAATGTATAGTTTAATTTAAATTACTAAACACCTACGAATTCAAGCTGGTAGGCCTGTTAAAAATATTTTCTAGAGAGTAGTTTTGTAATGTGTTGTAATATTTTGTACTTGTACCCTACGCCAATGTCTGATGTTGAATATGGTAAGTAATGTTAAGCTATCGATAATAATTTATAACAATTTCCATGCTGTTACAAGTAATATTTAAGAGGTATAAATATATTTTATTGGCTTGGTATCACTTACTGATCTTGCATCCCCTACTCATGACATATCTAAGATGATATTAAAATGCACGATAATATTAGCTTTTATTATAAGCTAAATTATTGTTATAGTGTTTAATTTAATGTCTAAACTTCCCATTATTCTCCTTTTATAACACAAAATGTATACCTCTACGATTATTCTCTCATTCCAGAAACATTTAAGAAATTGTAAAATTATATATTAACACATAATATTGTTAATAACTATTGTATACTAATATATGCATAATTAAAATTATATTTAACTTCTAACACACCATTCAGTCTTTGTAGATCTGCAAACTTGTGAGTTAAAAACAATAAGATATTATTTTAAATTTGACTGTGACACTTAAAATGACGAGATGCACTAAACATACTGATGTAAATCAACTGTCTGAACTTGAGAATTGTTTATGTAAAACAGATGTTTAAGGAAGACTTGCTGATGCTGCATTATTATTGTTTGGTAGGAAGTGGTACGAGTATTAAAACATTCGGTTTTATTTGGAAGTGATATCTTAAAACAATACTATTTCGTCAAAGTTTTCAGGGTACAATAAAATACACTGAATAAAAAGTTATTTTAAGACTGAAATTAGTAATTATAACATAATACAAATTTATACCAGTTTATTCAATTAATGATGAAAGAGTTTTTATTATGTAATATTACATTTAAACTTTAATAAAAAAATTGTAACAAAATAAATAATTTGTTTTAAAAAAGGGCAGAAGATTACGAGTATTTGAGAATAAAGTTTTTAGGAAAATTTTTGGATCAAAAAGAGATGAACAGACAGGTGAATGGAGAAAACTACATAATAGTGAGCTACATGATCTGTATAGGAAGCCAGATATAATAAAAACAGTCTCGTAGGCTGCGATGGGCAGGAAATGTGGCACGTATGGAAGATGAAAGAGGTGCTTGGAAATTTCTGGTAGGAAAACCGGAGGGAAAACGCCCAGTTGGAAGACTAAGAATGAGGTGGGAGAATAACATTATACATGATTTGAGGGAAATAGATTATATAGGGGATAATTGGAAAACGTTAGCTCGGGATGGGATGTATGGAGAGCTTATGTCCGCGCTGCCATGAACCTACAGGTTCCACAGAGCCAGTGAGTGAGTTAGTTATAAATAATTTGTTTAATAATTCACAGTAAACGTAAGTAACAGAGCTCTTTACTTCTCACTTCAGCAATAAAATTTGATAAATAAATATCTACTGCGTAAGAATTAAAATATCGCCACTTTTATAAATTTACGGTACTGTTCCATTAAGCAGAACATATAATAATCTATTCGATTTAATGGCAGTTGAAAAAGTCACTGATGAAGCTCTTTCAATAAAGTACGCGCGCGACCTTGGTCGTGAAATGAATCTGCTGCGCCTTGGACCCGCGAGTTTTTTTTACGAAAATAGAATAAAAAACATTTATATTGTCTGAACTATTCAACTCTCCAAAAGGGTAATTGCTGGAAATTAACCCTTATTACGTGAATAGTATCCTGTATTTTTTCCGTTTTCATTTTTTTGATATGTACTGCAGTAAACCGCCATAAAACAGAAAATTGACACCGAAAATAAAAATATCCTAATTATAAAAATAACACCCTTAAACTACATGATATCACCTATATAAATATGTTTGAAACAAATTTTTGCTGTTTACTGTTTCAGAAATATCAGTTAGTAAACGTTTTAGTTTATCATATTTACGATAATTTTAGATCATCACAACTACGAACCTATAAATGATAAAAATTAAATTTCTGAATTAATACGTTTATAAATGTATTCATTATATTTAAGGATACATAAAATTAAAAAAATAAATTGCAAGATTTTTTGCTGTCCGATTTGATATGGATTGTCCCATACTGAATTGGCTGATTTGCAATATGCACAGACTGTGTTATTATTAATAAAACTAGATTAATAATAATATTACTATCACTATTATTTACTAAATTATTATCTACAAGATTTTTAACATTAATTAAATCACTTTCTTGTTTATATGTTAGTTTCCTCTTGGAAGAACTGACAATATTTTGTTGTAATAATAATAATAATAATAATAATAATAATAATAATAATAATAATAATAATAATAATAATAATAATAATAATAATAATAATAATAATAACAATAACAATAACAATAACAGTAACAGTAACAGTAAGAGTAAGAGTAACAGTAACAGAAACATTAACATTAACATTAACATTAACATTAACATTAACATTATCAGTAACAGTAACAGTAACAGTAACAATAACACTAATAAAAACAATAACAATATCAATAATAATAATAACAATAAACAACAAAATAATAATAATAATAATAATAATAACAATAATAATATTAATAATAACAAATAATAATAATAATAAAAAACAATAATAATAATAAAAATAATAATAACAATAAAAATAAAAATAATAATAACAATAATAATAATAATTAATAATTAATAATAATCATAATAACAATAACAATAATCACGATGAAGATGTTGATGATGACGATGATGACGATGATGATGACGATGACTACGACGACGATGATGATGATGATTGATGATGATGATCATGATGATGATGATGATGATGATCACAATAATGATGATAATTATATTGATCATGATAATAATAATAATAATAATAATAATAATGCTAATAATAACAAAAATAATATAAAGAAGACAGAAATAATAACAAAATAAGAATAAAAACAACAATAATAATAAAAAAAATAATAATATAAATAATAATGGTATAATAATGGTAATATAGTGGTACTAAAATATGGTGGAACAATAGTAGTGGTAACATAGTAGTGGCAACAATAGTTAGTGGCAATAATAATAGTAGTGGTATATGATAATAGTACTAATAATAATAGTGCTTAATGATAATATAGTGAATTAATAATAGTAATATTAATAATAGTAATATAAGAATAGTAGTAATAATAATAGTAGTAATAATATTAGTAGTAATAATAATCGCAGTAAAATAGATAGCAGTAATAATAATAGATAGTAATAATAATAGTAGTAATGAATAGTAGTAATTAATAAGAGTAGTAATAATACTAGCTATTAATAATAATAGTAGTAATAATAATAGTTGTAATAAAATAAATAGTTGTAATAATAAGAGCAGTAATAATAATAGTAGTAATAATAATAGTAGTAATAATAATAGTAGTAATAATAATAGTAGTAATATAATAATCGTAGTGATAATAGTAGTAATAATAAGAGTAGTAATAATAATAGTAATAATAATAATAGAAGTAATAATTAATAGGATGTAATAATAATAGTAGTAGATAAATAATAGTAATAATAATAGTAGAAAAAAAAAGATTAGTAATAATAATACTAATAATAATAGAAGTAATAATAATAGTTGTAAGATAATTAATAATATTAATAATAGTAATAATAATAATCATAATAATAATAATAATAGTAATGAGACTAATAGTAATAATAATAGTAGAGTAATATTAATAGTAGTAGTAATAATAATAATAGTAGTAATAATAATAATTGTAGTAATAATAATAATAATAGTAATAATAATAATAATAAGAGTACTAACTAATAATAGTAGTAATAATAATAATAGTAGTAATAATAATAGTAGTAATAATAATATTGTATAATAATAGTAGGAATAATATAGTGGTAATAATAATAGTAGTAATAATAATAGTAGTTAATAATAATAGTAGTAATAATAATAGTAGTAATAAATAATAGTAGTAATAATAATAGTGGTAATAATAATAGTGGTAATAATAATAGTGGTAATAATAATAGTAGTAATAATAATAGTAGTAGTAATAATAATAGTAGTATAATAATAGTAGTAATAATAATAGTTGTAATAATAATAGTAGTAATATAATAGTAGTAATAATAATAGTAGTAATAATAATAGTAGTAATAATAATAGTAGTAATAATAATAGTAGTAATAATAATAGTTGTAATAATAATAGTAGTATTAATAATAGTAGTAATTAATAATAGTAGTAATAATAATAGTAGTAATAATAATAGTAGTAATAATAGTAGTAATAATAATAGTAGTAGTAATAATAGTAGTAATAATAATAGTGAGTAAAATAATAGTAGTAATAATAATAGTAATCAATAATAATAGTAGTAAATAATAATAGTAGTAATAATAGTAGTAGTAGTACTAATAATAGTTTGTAATAATAATAGTTATAATAATAAGAATAATAATAATAATAATAATAATAATAACACTAAGAATAATAGTAGTAGTAATAATAATAGTAGTAATGATAATAGTAGTAATAATAATAGTAGTAATAATAATAATAATAGTAGTAATAATAATAGTAGTAATAATAATAGTAGTAATAATAATACTTGTAATAATAATACTTGTAATAATAATAGTAGTAATAATAATAGTGGTGGTAATAATAATAGTGGTAATAATAATAGTGGTAATAATAATAGTAGTAATAATAATAGTAGTAATAATAATAGTAGTAATAATAATAGTTGTAATAATAATAGTAGTAGTAATAATAGTAGTAATAATAATAGTAGTAATAATAATAGTAGTAATAATAATAGTAGTAATAATAATAGTAGTAATAATAATAGTTGTAATAATAATAGTAGTAATAATAATAGTAGTAATTATAATAGTAGTAATAATAATAGTAGTAATAATAATAGTAGTAATAATAATAGTAATAATAATAGTAGTAGTAATAATAGTAGTAATAATAATAGTAGTAATAATAATAGTAGTAATAATAATAGTAATAATAATAATAGTAGCAATAATAGTAGTAGTAATAGTAATAGTAGTAATAATAATAGTAGTAATAATAATAGTTGTAATAATAATAGTTGTAGTAATAATAATAATAATAATAATAATAATAATAAAAATAATAATAACACTAATAATAATAGTAGTAGTAATAATAATAGTAGTAATGATAATAGTAGTAATAATAATAGTTAGTAATAATAATAATAATAGTAGTAATAATAATAGTAGTAATAATAATAGTAGTAATAATAATACTTGTAATAATAATAAAGTAGTAATAATAATAGTATAATAATAATAGTAGTAATAATAATAGTAGTAATAATAGTAGTAATAATAAGAGCAGTAATAATAATAGTAATAATAATAATAGTAGTAATAATAATAGCAATAATGATAATAGTAGTAGTAATAATAGTAGTAATAATAACAGTAGTAAAAATAATAGTAAGTAATAATAATAGTAGTAATAATAATAGTAGTAATAATAATAGTAGTAAAAATAATAGTAGTAATACTAATAGAAGTAATAATAATAGTTGTAATAATAATAGTAATAATAATAAGAGTAGTAATAATAATAATAGTAATAAAATATTTTCAATTTAATTATAAGTTTACTTTCCTGCTAAGTTGCCACATTTTGAAGCACTTTTATCAAATCGTTATGTCTTATTTAAAATAAAATGAATCCATTGAATGACAATCCAAATAGTTGAAGTGTTTGCTGTCACTAGCAGATGATAGAATTAGGGAATGATATGGTTAGCAAAATGCAAATCTTCAATTTTAGTTTTAACTTGGTTTCATACTTCTCAATACAGTAAGTTGTTCAATTTTACTGATGTTCTATTCATATACTCAAAGCAAAGTAAAACCTCAAATGTGATCTATGTCCTATTTACTTTTCCAATTCAAATTGGTTTGCTACCATATTTGTGCATGTATGAGCCATTTTTTCTCAAAAAAAAATATATTCACTGAAATTTGGATGTAATTTATCTTTAAATGAATTATTATTATTAAAGCATGCCTGGAATTCAGGTAATTTTTCTTGGTACATTGCTGGAAAATATTATGGTATATTGACTACTAATTTAGATATCATCTTATTAAACATCTCGCACCATATTAAATTTCCCAAGAGGTAATTGGGAATGAGCAGATAGTTCATTGAATGTTATCAGAAGAGACCGGATGTTAGGGAAAATGCCTATAGTTATTTATTATAGATATTGTAAAAGTGACTTCATATAAGTTCATACCAACGACCCTAGAGTTGTTTTCCATGAAGTTCGTTTTGCCTATAAATGCCTATTTCAGCTTACAATGCCTAAAATGCCTATTTGCAATTTTTTCTCGAAATTAACTCATTATTTCAATGAAATCAATTGAAATGGACAAACTTCACAAATAATTTCATAGAATTTTTCGAGTGTTCTTTTTATAAATTCCCTTTGAATATTTTAGGATAAGGGTGGCAATAACCTAGCAGGAAGATGGTTTCCCCCTCAATGCACTCCCGTTAGGTAAATATTGTATTTCTCCACCTTGTGCATTCCCGTTAAGCGAAATAGCCCTATGCTATGTCCTGTTGTATTATGCTCCGACTCTAAGACTTGGAGAAAAGTTCTTCGCTTCTTTTCAATACAAACATTGCTGAGTGACAAAGAGGGTAGATGGCTCAAGCTTCCTTTTTCTGTCTCACACCTGGTGCTGAAACCTTTAGGTGACTGGAAATATTATTTTTGATGGTAACACTAAATTCAGTCTGCAGTCCTCATTCACAGACAGGTGCTTCAAAGACAAATGGTGTGGCTTTTTTCTTAACCTTTAGAACAGTTCTTTTTAAGATACCTAAAGTGCGGACAACAGTAAAAGACAAACTGACCAATTTTGAGAAAGAATTTGGTGCGGAAATATTCTCAAGTGATGGTTCTGCTCTTTAAAAAGGCAAAAGAAATTCCAAAAACATCTCTGATATCTTCGCATGCTATTGATAGTATATGCTTATATTCTTAATGTAAGACTGTAAAAGGTAATGTTGTTGTCCATTTTTTTAAGATGCTTATTTTGATTTTTTTAGTGCCTATATTAATGATTTTTAGTGCCCTTTTTGTCTTCCTATTTTGAATTTTTTAAGTGCCTAACATCCGGACTCTAGTTATCAGTATTTCAATAATAGTAATAATAATAGTAGTAATAATAATAGTTGTAATAATAATAATAGTAATAATAATAATAATAATAATAATAAAAATAAAAAATAATAATAATAGTAATAATAATAGTAGTAATAATAATAGTAGTAATAATGATAATAGTAGTAAACAATAATAGTAGTAATAATAATAGTAGTAATAATAATAGTAGTAATAATAATAGTAGTAATAATAATACTTGTAATAATAATAGTTGTAATAATATTAGTAGTAATAATAATAGTAGTAGTAATAATAATAGTAGTAATAATAATAGTAGTAATAATAATAGAAGTAATAATAATAGTTGTAATAATAATAGTAGTAATAATAATAGTAATAATAGTAATAGTAGTAATAATAATACTAATAATAATAAAAATAATTGTAATAATAATAAAAATAATAATAATAATAATAATAATAATAATAATAATAATAATAATAATAATAATAATAGTAGTAGTAATAATAATAATAGTAATAATAATAATAGTAGTAATAATAATAATAGTAGTAATAATAATAGTAGTAATAATAGCAGTAATAATAATAGTAGTAATAATAATACTTGTAATAATAATAGTAGTAATAATAATAGTAGTAATAATAATAGTGGTAATAATAATAGTAGTAATAATAATAGTAGTAATAATAATAGTAGTAATAATAATAGTAGTATTATAATAGTTGTAAAAATAATAGTAGTAATAATAATAGTGGTAATAATAATAGAAATAATAATAGTAGTAGTAATAGTAGTAATAATAGTAGTAATTATAATAGTAGCATTAATTAGTAGTAGTAATATAATAGTAGTAATAATAATAGTTGCAATAATAATAATAGTAGTAATAATAATAGTAGTAATAATAATAGTTGTAATAATAATAGTAGTAATAATAGTAGTAGTAATAATAATAGTTGTAATAATAATAGTAATAATAATAGAAGTAATAATAGTAGTAATAGTAGTAATGATAATACTAGCAATCATAATAGTAGCAGTAATAATATTAGCAATAATAATAATAGTAAATAATAATAGTAGTAAAATAATAGAAGTAATATAATAGTAGCAATAATAATAGTTGCAATAATAATATTAGCAATAATAATAGTAGTAATAATAATAGTAATAATAATAATAGTAAGTAATAATAATAGCAGTTAATAATAATAGTAGTAATAATAGTTGTGGTAATAATAATAGTAGTATTAATAATAGTAGTATTAATAATAGTAGGTAATAATAATAGTAGTAATAATAATAGTAGTAATAATAATAGTAGTAATAATAATAGTAGTAGTAGTAATAATAATAGTAGTAATAATAATAGTAGTAATAATAATGGTAATAATAATAATAATAATAGTAATAATAGTAGTAATAATAATAGTAGTAACACATAATAGTAGTTAATAATAATATTTGTAATAATAATTGTAGTAATAATAATAGTAGTAATAATAATAGTAGTATTAATAATGGTAATAATAATAATAATAGTAATAATAATAATAGTAGTAATAATAATAGTAGGAATAATAATATTATTAATAATAATAGTAGTAGTAATAATAGTAGAGTAATAATAATAGTAGTAATAATACTAGCAGTAATAATAATAGTAGTAATAATAATTGAAGTAATAATAATAGTAGTAATACTAATAGTAGTAATAATAATAGTAGTAATAATAATAGTAATAATAATAATAGTAGTAATAATAATAGTAGTAATAATAATGGGTAGTAATAATAAGGAGTAATAATAATAATAATAATAGTAGTAATAATAATAGTAGTAATAATAATAGTAATAATTACATAGTAGTAATAATAATAGAAATAATAATCAGTAGTAATAAGAATAGTAGTAATAATCGTAATAATAATATAGTAGTAATAATAATAGTAATAATAATAGTAGTAATGATAATAGTAGTAGTAATAATAGTATTAATAACAACAGTAGTAATAATAATAGTATAATAATAATAGTAGTAATAAAAATAGTAGTAATAATATTAGTAGTAATAATAATAGTATTAATAATAATAGTAGAAATAATAATAGTAATAAAAAATAATAGTAGTAATAATAATAGGAATTATAATAATAGTAGTAATAATAATAGTAGTAATAATAATAGTAGTAGTAATAAAATTGTAATAATAATAATAGTAATAATAATATTAGTAATAATAATAGTAGTAATAATAATAGTAGTAATAATAAGAGTAGTAATAATAATATTAGTAATAATAATAGTAGTAATAATAATAGTAGTAATAATAATAGTAATAATAATAATAGTAGTAATAATAATAGTAATAATAATAATAGTAGTAATAATAATAGAAGTTGAAATGAGATATCTTCGGAGGACTGCAGGATACACACTACTAGATCACAAAAAAAATGAAGACATCTTAGAAGAATTACACATGGAATCTTTAGAAAACAAAATTTCTGATTATAAGTCATGATGGATACAACATGTTCATCGAATGGAAGATCACAGAATACCCAAACTAATGTTAAGATATCAACCTGCAGGAAGAAGAAGACCAGGACGTCCACTCAAAAGACTTCTGGATGGTGTTTCTCTTGAGGCCGAAACAGGTCAACAAATGGCCTAAATTCGTGAATGTACTATGATGATGATGATAATAATAAAAGTAATAATAATAGTAGTAATAATAATAGTAGTAATAATAATATTAGTAGTAATAATAGTAGTAATAATAATAGTAGTAATAATAATAGTAGTGATAATAATAGTAGTAATAATAATAGTAGTAATAATAATAGAAATAATAATAATAGTAAAGGTAAAGTGATCCCACAACAGGCCTCAGGAGTCCCTTGGGTAGTGGGAGGTTAAGGCTCCCACTTTTGCTAGAAAATCGGCACTTGATATCAGCCGGGTTGTCAGCCCTGCGTGACGGCCGCCTTTACCCCAGAACAAGCGTCTGGTACTCATTTCCGTTAGGGGCTGAGTCGACCCCATGGCCATAGTGCCGCCAGAGAGTTGGGTCAGTTTAAAAATCCTGACCCAGTATTAATCATAATAGTAGTAATAGTAATAGAAGTAATAATAATAGTAGTAATTATAATAGTAGTAATAATAATAGTAGTAATAATAATAGTAGTAATAATAGTAGTAGTAATAATAATAGTAGTAATATTAATAGTAGTAACAAAATAGTAGAAATAATAATAGTAGTAATAATAAAGTAGTAATAATAATAGTTAGTAATAATAATAGTAATAACAATATTAGTAATAGTAATAGTAGTGATAATAATAGTAGTAGTAATATCAGTAGTAATAATAATAGTATTAATAGTAATAGTAGGAATAGTAATAGAAGTAATAATAATAATAGTTGTAATAATAATAGTAGAAATAAATAATAGTAGTAATAAAAATCGTAGTAATAATAATAGTTGTAATAATAATAGTGCAATAAGAATAGTAAATAATAAAAATAGTAGTAATATAATAGTAGTAATAATAATAGTAGCAATAATAATAGTAGCAGTAATTAATATTAGCAATAATAATAGTAGTAATAATAATAGTAGTAATAATAAAAGTAGTAATTTAATATTAATAGGTTAAAAATAATAGTAAGTAATATAATAGTAGCAATAATAATAGTAGGGAATAATAATAGTAGTAATAATAATAGTAGTAATAATAATAGAAGTAATAATAATATTAGTAATAATATTAATAGTAGTAATAATAATAGTAGTTAATAATAGTAGTAGTAATAATAGTAGTATAGTAATAATTAGTAGTAATAATAATAGTTGTAATACTAATAATGGTAGCTATTACATAATAGTAGTTTAAAAATAATAATTTAATAAAGTAGTATAATAATAATAGTAGTAAAATATTAGTATAATAATAGTAGTAGATATATAATAGTAGTATATAATCGTAATAGTAGTAGTAGTAGTAGTATAGTAATAGTAGTAGTGAATAATAATAGTAATAGTAAAAATAGTAGTAATAATAAAGGGAAGTAATAATAATAGTAATACTAATAAGTAGTAGTAATAATAATAGTAGTTATAATAATAGTAGTAATAATAATGTGTATATAATAGTAGTAATAATAGTAATAATAATACTAGTAGTAACAATAATGTAATAATATAGTAGTAGTAATAACATAGTAGTAATAATTAATAGTAATATACACGAATAGTAGAGTAATAATAGTAGTAATATATAATAGTAGTAATAATAATAGTCAGTAATAATAATAAGTAGTAATAATAATAGTAATAATAATAGTAGTAATAATAATAGTGATCATAATAATAGTAGTAATAATAATAGTAATAATAATAAAAGTGATAATAATAGTAATAATAATAGTAGTAATATAATAGTAATAATACTAGTAGTAGTAATAATCATAGTAATTATATAGTAGTAATAATATTAATAATAATAGTAGTAATAATAATAGTAGTAGTAGTAATAGTAGTAATAATTATTAGTAATAATAATAGTAGTAATAATAATAGTAATAATAATAATAATTGTGTAATAATAATAGTAATGATAATAGTAATAATAATAAAATAATATTAGTAATAACAATAGTAGTAATAATAATAGCAGTAATAATAATATAGTAATAAAAATAGTAGCAATAATAATAGTAGTAATAATACATAGTAGTAATAATAATCGTAGTAAAATACTAGTAGTAATAATTAATAGTAGTAATAATAATAGTAGTAATAATAAAAGTGGTAATAGTAATAGTACGTAATAATAATAGTAATAATAATAATAATATTAATAATAATAATAGTAATAATAAAATAATAGTAGTAATTAATAATTAGTAATAATAATAATAGTAGTAATATATATAGTAATAATAATAGTAGTATAATAATAGTAGTAATAATATAGTAGTAATAATAATAGTAGTAATAATATAGTAATAATAGTAATAGTAGTATTAATAATAGAAATAATAATAGTAGTAATAATAGAATAATAATATAGTAGTAATAAGTAATAGTAATAATAATAGTACTAATAATAATAGTAGTAATAATAATAGTAGTAATAATAATAGTAGTAATCTAGTAGTAGTAATAATGATAGTAGTAATAATAATAGTAGTAAATATATAGAAATAATAATAATAGTAGTAATAATAATTGTAATAATTATAATAGTAGTAATAATAATTAGTAGTAATAATAATAGTAATAATAATAATATTAGTAATAAAAAATAGTAGTAATAATAATAGTATTAATAATAATAGTAGTAATAATACTAGTAGTAATAATAATAGTAGTAATAATAATTGTAGTAATAATAATAATAGTATTAATAATATTAGTAAAATAATTGTAGTAATAATAATAGTAGTAATAATAATAGTAGTAGTAATAATAATCGTAATAATAATAATGGTAGTATAACCATAGTAGTAAAATCATAGTAGTAATAATAATAGTAGTAATAATAGTAGTAATAATAGTAATAATAATAATAGTAGTAATAATAATAGTAGTAAAAATAATAGTAGTAATAATCAATAGTAGTAATAATAATAGTAGTAATAATAATAGTAAAAATGAATAAAAGTAGTAATAGTAATAGTAGTACAATAATAGTAACAATAATAATAATAATAGTAGTAATAATAATAGTAATAATAATAATAGTAGTAAGTAATAATAGTAATAATAATAGTAGTAGTAATAATAGTAGTAATAATAATAGTAGTATTATAATAGTAGTATTAATTATAGTAGTAATAATAATAGTAGTAATAATAAGTAATAATAATAATTAGTAATAATAATAGTAGTAATAATAATAGTAGTAATAATAATAGTAGTAATAATAATAGTAAAAAAATAAAAGTAGTAATAGTAATAGTAGTAATAATAATAGTAACAATAATAATAATAATAATAATAGTAATAATAATTGTAGTGATAATAATAGTAGTAATAATAATAGTAATAATAATAGTAGTAATAATAATAGTAGTAATAATAATAGTAGATAATAATAGTAGTATTAATAATAGTCGTAATAATAATAGTAGTACTAATAATAGTAATAATAATAATAGTAATAATAAATAGTAGTAATAATAATAGTAGTAATAAAATAGTAGTAATAATAAGAGTTATAATAATAATAGTAGTAATAATAATTGTAGTAATAATAATAGTAGTAATAATAATAGTAGTAATAATAATAGTAGTAATAATAATAGTAGTAATAATAATAATATTAATAATAGTAGTAATAATAATAGTTGTAATAATAATAATAATAATAATAATAATAATAATAATAATAATAATAATAATAATAATAATAATAATAATAATAATAGTAATAATAGTAATAATAATAGTAATAATAATAATAGTAATAATAATAGTAATAATAATAATAATAATAATAATAGTAATTATTATAGTAAAGTAATAATAATAATAATAATAATAATGATAATGATAATAATAATGATAATGATAATAATAATGATTATAATAATTTTAATGATAATAATATTGATAATAATAATAATAATGATGATAATAATAATAATAATAATAATAATAATAATAATAATAATAATAATAATAATAATAATAATAATTTTATTTTTCCGGCTTTTACAATGAATATACTTTTTCCGGTACCCATCTTCACAGTTAACTACACATTTGTTTCAACACATTTTTCCATTCTTGTCTGTTCATCCATATACCTTCTTCTATTTCCCATTCCCTCTTAGTTTCATTTATTCCCTGAATCCACGTAATATTTGGTCTACCCTTCTTTTTCCTTCCCTGTGTTTCCCAATCCATGATTATCTTAGGTAGTCTTCCTTCTTCCATCCTTCTAATGTGTCTGTACCACTTTAATTGTTTCTTCTTTATAAAATCTAATATTGAATATTGTACCTGCATTTTTTCTTTTATATATGAATTTCTGATTTTACCGCTGTGGTCTCGAGGGTGCGTGCTGCCTTGTCACGCAGCGGGCCCGGGTTCGATCCCCGGTCGGGGCAGTTTTTCTGGGTGAGGTTTTTATCGGGGTTTTTCCTCACCTGTAAGACAAATGTCAGGAAAACTTTAAGGCCCAAACGGACCCCGAAATCATATGGCCATCATCATCATAATCAACCTTATCATCATCATCATCATCACGATCATCCTTCACCGGTGTGGAAAGCAACGGGAAGCTTCCACACCTACACAATTCCCTAGTAAAGCTGCAAGCATAGCATGAAAATGCTATGATTGCAATGAAGGACCTGCCTTCGGGCAGAATTACTATGGATCCTTCCTGGATATTCTTGCAGCACGTCTCCAGTAGTCCATTTCAGTGGCGAGTAATTTTTTTTCATTTGTGCATTTAAAGCCCACACATCAGCTCCATAGGTAATAATGCTTCTGATTATTGTATTAAAAATAGTTTTTTTTTGTTTCTTTGAAGATATGTTTGTCCCATACTATTCCATTTAGGGCAGATATAGCATACTTTCCTATATTGATCTGTTTCTTTTCTCTGTTTCTTGTTTTCCATCTTTAGTAATTTTAATTCCCAAATACTTATATTCTTCACTGTATTTAATTGTCCCTAAATTTTCTTCTAGTATTAAATCTTGAGGAAGATCCCCTATTGTCATATATCTAGATATATCCATATTGATCTTTAAACCCCATAAACTATATTCTTGTATTAATTTTCTAGTGAGGTATTCTATATCTTCAAATTCTTGAGCCAATATCAATTGGTCATCTGCAAACTGGAGTGTATATATTGTTGAATTATCATCTAGTGGTATTCCCATCGGTTTACATTTCTTTTTCCATTCTTCAATACCTTTATCAATAATAATATTAATAATAATAATAATGATAATACTTTATTTATTCTGGCAGAGTTAAGGCCACAAGGCCCTCTCTTCCACTCAACCAACACAAATACAAATAAATATTTGACAAATATAGATATACACTATACTAATTATAAACAGTTAAAGATACAATAAATGTAGCAATGTAAATTTCATGTACAAACAACATTTTATAGGATAATAACAACAATGATACGATAATAATAATAATAATAATAACAATAATATAAATATGATAAATTATACGAGAAGCACCAATTAGTATATATGTACCATACACTGGGTAATAATGAAGTCGAGGTTAGAACAAATATAAATTTAGATTTCTTTTAAAAGATGTCAATGTCCGGCAGCCCCTTATTTCTTGTGGTAGGGAATTCCAGTTGCAAGAAATGAAGATGGTATATGACATGGAGTGATGTGATGTCCTATGTAGCGGTATATTAAGCAAGAGACTATGTTGTGATCTTGTGTTTAAGTTATGGTTTGAGGATAGATACTGGAAACTGGATGATAAATAATTGGGAATCGAGGTATGTAGGATCTTATATAAGAAAATTAGACAGTGCGATATTCTTCTCTCTTTTAGATGTAGCCATGACAATTCGTGGAATAATGGAGAAATGTGATCGTATTTTCGAACATTAAATATGAATCTGATACACATATTATGGACACGCTGCAGTTTGTCCGACAATCCGTCACTTATGTCAGTTAGTAGAACGTGACAGTAGTCAAAATGCGGCACACTAAGGTTTGGATTAAAATTATTTTAAGAGCTGTAGGAAGAAAATGTGTAAGACGCTTTAGGGAATGCATTATGGAGAAGATCCTTTTAGATGTTTGTTTTACATGCACATGCCAATTTAAATTATAATCTAAGTAAAGTCCTAAGTTTTTAACGACGTCGGTGTAAGGAATTTGTTCATTATCTAATATGACAGCCGGCATATTGCCATTGTTTATGGAGTGTAATAGTCTTGGATGTCCGATAATTATTGCTTGCGTTTTGTTTACATTTAGTTTCAGCCCATATTGTCTGGACCATAAAGATATATGCCTGAGGTCAGTGTTTACTTTGTCAATATATTCATTAATTTCGTCAGGCCTAAAGTTTGTGTAAATCTGTAAGTCGTCGGCGTAAAGATGATGCTTGCAGTTTTGTAGTTTCTGGGTCACGTTATTAATATAAATCGAGAAGAGAAGAGGAGCGAGGACCCCACCTTGAGGTACCCCTTTCCTCGCCAAGCGCCAGGAAGAAATACGATTATGAACAGAAACTGATTGCTAACGATTAGTGAGGTAAGGTCTAAACCAATCAAGGCAGTTTTCCGACAGATGTAGTGTCTTTAGTCTCGCTAGCATTAAGTCTATATCTACGTGTCAAAGGCTTTGCTGTAGTCGAGTAGGACTATTGCGGTGAGTTTGCTTTTGTCCATTGGTCTCTTATGTCCACTACAATGTCAAGTAGTGCAGTACTTGTATGATGTCCTGTTCTAAAACCAGACTGATGCTCATCAAGTAAGTCGTGTGTGGTGAGGTAGTCTGTTAACTGTGAGTGTATTATGTGTTCCAGTGCTTTAGATAAACAGGGAAGAATACTAATTCGTCTATAATCATCGGTTGTTGTGGGAGTGTTTGATTAAGGTGTAGGACGAACTAGAGCCATTTTCTAGAGTCTGGGATAGGTCATGGCATTAAAAATGTCGGTTATTGTTGGGAGAATAATGTGAATTATTTTTCACTAACACGAGGTTTTCTACGTGGTGTTTCAAGGTTATTTCCATTTTTTGCTTTGTTTGTATGTTGATTTCCATGGAATTTTTGTTTTTTAAACGTTTTCCTAGCTCTAGGCATTTTATTTAATAAAATATAAACCTTTAATATATAAAAACACTTTTCACAAGATCCCAAGTAAAATGTATATTTAAAAACTTTTATATTAAAATATATCAATATAATTACTGTTTTCACACTGCTGACATGACACACACAAGCTACATAATGCTGCATGCAGCCAAAAACCTAAAAATGAATAAACACTAACATCGTAGAAAGCAAAGAATCAAGAAAATCGAAAAGGGGCGTGGCATACCTGATTTAAATTGATGTAAGTCATTTTTAAAATCCAATTTAAGTACTCCAAAATGGTCATAATGCTATAAATGTATATATATTCATAAACTAGAAACGTTGGATAATTTTATTGGCACAAAAACAAAAAAAAATGTCATTTTTTGTTCATTTTGAGTACCCTGTTCCCTTAAATCAATTTATATAAATATGTATCACTAATAAATAGCAAGTAATAAATATAATAGTAACACTAATAAATTACTCTTTACACTTATACTTTTTGTCATGAAGTGGTAATAAACTGCTGTTCTCACACTAATTAAAATGGATAAAATATGTAGTTCATATATTCATGATGTAAGACATGGTGGACTAGTGGTTATGTTCATTGCCTCTGGTCACATGGGTCGCAAGTTCAAACCTGGCCGGCATCAATGATTTTTTTTGGATGGGAGAGACTTTAAGCCACGGATCCAAATTCTGAAGATTTTCAGGCTCATAAAAGATCCTTAAGCCTGAATAAAGAAGCTTCTGAGCAAAATTTACAGACATTCTTTATCATAAGTAATGCTATGAGTGATTTCGAATTTATCTAGAGGATTTGGAAATCAAGAGTGGCATTTGTTAGGACTATTTAATGAATAAAATTCATTATTTATCATTATTTAAATATATCATTATTTAAATCATTATTTAAATATAGTTATTTTAAAATATTTCAGCAATTCCATATGTGACTGACTAACATTTACAATACATTTTTGCAGCAAATGGTTGCATAATATTACAATTAATTAAAATTAGGGTGTTATCTACATGATATAATAGAGAAAAGTGTGCGATTAAGACTGTACATAAATATACAACTTCTGAGGAAAAACAATTTTATTTATTATCTATCAAAGTATGTGTGACTGACTGACATAAATGTTGAGGCTGCGGTAATTCCTAGAATTAAAATTAATTTGGTTATTATTTGGGACCACACAATAAGCTTTTGTTATACAGTGGTTAACGGTAACTCAAGGGTTGGCAGGTACATGCACCCAGCGAAGCGAAACTAATGTTTATTATAAAAGTGTAAAGTTGATTGACGTGTTGAATATGGTCAAATTTGAAAAACAATAAATTGTGTTAAAAGGAATACTTAACATTAGTAATTCCTAGAATTAATTTGGTTATTATTTGGGACCACACAATAAGCTTTTGTTATACAGTGGTTAATGGTAACTCAAGATACATGTACATAGCGAAGCGAAACTAATGTTTATTATGAAAGTGTACCTTTGATTGACGTGTATTGATATTTTCAATTTTGCAACTACAATACAATTTGTTAATTCCAAAGTAATACTTGAGGTAGGGCCAATTTTATAAACTACTTTCCTTGGGAAATGAATACAAAAGGCCAAGAAATATTAATTGTTAACAGAGTGTGGTTAGTAGCTCATACACGCACAAAGTTGATGGTGGTACCAGTTGTTCTTCATACGTCAGCATACTAATGTGGCCAGTTGGATTCGCATACGAGTATATAACGAGCACCGATGAGCCAGTAGCTCTCTTACGAAAACATAGTGGGCTAGTTTATCATATAACGAGTATTCAAAGAAGCCAGTTACTCCCATATTATTACATAAAAGTGTGAATCTATCTATCTATTCTACGGAAGTCTAGATTTGCTCGAGTAACCTTCAAGATAGTATTAATTTGTTGTGTATTGTGTTGTTCATAAGTGGTTGACAAAATAAACCCTTTGTTTTTTATTAATTAACACAACTCATTGTTACTGATTATCGAATTCCTCGTTCATCACACCAGTAGAACCCAGAAATAAGCATAATCTAAAAACACGCCCTGAAGAGACCCTCGTGCCATTTCCTGCTGCAATGTCAACTCATCATGCAGCTTAACATGTTCATCTGCATGATCTCTGAAGTGTGATTTATAATTCAATTTTCCAAAATACTCTTTGTAGGGCACATTTCATGTTACATTCTCGATAAAAAAAACGAAACAAAAATCACAATGAAGACCGGAGTTATAAGCTAATGTGTGGTGATGTGAGACTGACTGAATCCATTCTGTGACTGACTGACTTATCAGAATTTTATTAAGAATTTAATATTGTGGAGTTGCAAATATTATAACAACATTACAAAATAATATGAAGTTATAATATATAAAAAGCGATAATATGGAGATAAATAAAGTACTACACATTTTTTATCATGTATAGGAAATGTACAATTTGATATGCTGTAAAAAGATTAATTAATAAAGTGTAATTTATTTAACTTCGTTACCACGTACGATTTTAAATTTCACAAAATAAAGAAAATATTAACTTCTTAATAACAAATGGCCTTCTCTATAGTTCAATATGCCTAATATGCATATAATTTTATTACATCCACATTGACTGCTTACAATTTATCTGATACTATATTTTTAATATTTCTGATGCTGTTATTAGATTGAACCATTGAAATAAATAAAAATACCTATATGGAATTTGCAGTGTTTGTTCCAGAACACAAAAATTAACATTCACACATCTCAACTTTTTAAGACAAAAAACAATTAACGAAAAATTACAGTACACAAATTATTAAAATTTTTATTTTGATGTGGAAAATGCTGTTATAATTCTTCAAAAACAACTGATTACAAATTATATTGCTGACATAAGTTGTATTTTCAAACTAAACAATTGAAACAAATCTCTTACAATGCGCGAAATCTTATTTTATGACTGACGTGTCTGTTCACAGCTGGCGCATATATTTCAGCATTGTCATACGTATTTTCACTCTGTTGGTTTTCAATAATGCTACACCCAATAATGTTTTTTCTTTACACTACAGGTTATACTTAATCACATATACGCCACGCCAATTGTATTTTTTTATACAGGTAACTTCATATGATTTAAAACTGTTCTTGTAATCAACAAGAAATACTCTGGTTCACAAAGTGCAATGTAAGCAAAGGAATTGTGACAACATAGCATTGAGAATCTCCGAAATAATACGACACACATGGCATGTGAAAGATCGAACTAATGCGAGAACCTTTCAAGTACAAGATCGCCCACACGCATCCATCATTTTCTACCACGTATGATCCCGCGCACTTGTTTTTAATTGCGATACAGCACAATACTCTGGTGACTCGCTTAATAACATACATATTGAATCATTTCATAATGAGCAATTATTTAAATGCCGGCAATAAAAATATAATTTTCCTTCACACACGAAACTTATACTTTTCTCGCACTGATAGTTCATTTGAAATTTGTGCATATTCTATAATATGTGGCTTCAACACTTTCACATGGTGAACTCCATGAGTTGCCGGGATGGCTCCAAGATATTGAAATCACTTTTCTAAAAATCTCTCCCTTTTCTATCTCTTTTGTATCACCTCCTGAACTATTATTTGTTTAGTTTTACTAATATATGCCAAGTGTCAAATAACACTAGAACATAGAATTTATTCTGTCTTCTCTGTCACCTTCCATCTAAACTAGGCAACAGCAGTGAATATTGAGATACGCTTATTGTTCCAATGAACTGCCTGGATATCATTTTGTTGTAGGTATAATTTTCTGAGAAATCAACAAGTACGAATGCTTCATTTACTGCAATGTTTACCGGAACATATTTAAATGCTTCCGCTGACTGCCTTTAGCTGAAATTGGTACAATTGACTGTAATTATTTTATGAAACAGCTGAACCGAACAGCTTATGAGATTTTCTAAACCATGTTTATGCTAATCCTCAGCGGAGTGCAGCAAGTAACTGACTGCGCCATGCGTATTAGCAATATAAATGAGAGGACGAAAAGCCAGTCAGTCATGGGACTCTAGGGGGAAAAATAATGACTTTACAAGAAAATGTGATCAATACGTTTTTGTTAGTTGTGTCCCGATAAAGTAGAATCCAAGAGGCAATTTTAATCCATCAATTATTATGTTGTTTACGGTAATTTTTATACGTTTTCCGTGACTGACTGACTGACCATATCTTACAGTTAACAAAAATAGGACATTTTTAAGGTATCTAGAACATTAGAATGCAATTAATATTATTATATTTACGACTAAGGAGAACCAACGTATGGTTTAACAAACAAGTTTGTGAAATAAAACGAATTAACCATTTGCCCCGTATAGCGTAGTAAAACGTATTGAATGTGCTTTCTCGCTGCCCCGCATAACGTACCAAAGCGTAGTAGACTGTAATAGGGCTATATTTCTACTTGTATTTATTTTCTTGGAAAATTTTATTATTTTTGTCATAGTTTGGTATTTGTGGAATGCATTAAAAGTGGCAACAAGGCTTGCTTTGTACATTTTCGTAAATTTCTTAACGGTATTTTCTTTGTGTACCGAACCCTTTTTTGAAAACCTCTATCGGTTCATCTGTAACCATTGTTAACGAAAGCAAAAATTTAGGTCTTAAGAAAACTATTTCTAGTTTCAATCCACTGTGCAGTGAAGACATTGTGGCCGCGATTGATGAAGAAATTGATTATTAAAGTGATGGTTGGAACGCTAAGTAGAGGGGTAGCTTAGCGCAAGACTGTTATATAGAGCAAGCGTGTGATTGTGAACAAGATTTGCAAGGGTCACCTGCCGAGCCTACAGATAACCAAGGAAAGAATACTATTTCTCTTTTAATAAAATTGGTCCTCAGAATAAAAAAAAACTTTTTATCGTTTACTTATGTTGTACATAGTTGGGAGGCTGGAAAAAACAAAGGATTTTTTTCCCACTATTCAGGCCTATAGATAGTAATTTCAATGTCCTGATTTCAGAAGAAAATAATATGCCGCGAAAATTGAGAGGAAACAAATAAATAAAACACAAATGGGTGGAAACATATCTAAATGAAATTAAAGCTTAAGTTGGAATTTTAATACTTTTGATAGATATTTTTATTGTCAGAAACATAGTACAATGTATGACTTCAATTAGTACGTAATTAATGTGATGTTTTCAACCAATCAATGCTGATATATTCAAGGACAGTATTAAGAGGATTTAAAGTCAATACTGATTTTTTTATTTTTAAATTTTGAAAGAAGAAAATACTCTATACCGTCTTCAAGACTATTTAATATATTCACGGATACCATCTTATATCTATTTCGAGTTATAGTAAATTTACATTAATTACAGACTATTTTTTATTATATTTGTGTATGTCCTATTGTAAGACAAGCAATGACTCTTAAGCGATTCGAAAAACATCGCAGTATCACCATTTGAGTGATGTTATGGGAAGAATATTACGAAATAATATTGAAAGTGCGCCACGCACTGAACATCATACAGTAAATATGTTAGGGCTGATTGTAAGAGGTCTTATAAATTTATATCACAGTGAGAGAGGAGTGCAAATTAAAATCTAGTGTTAATTTAAAGATTTTAAATTTTAATTTAGGTACAGTGATTTTTAAGTAGGGCCCATAGTGATATATGTGTGACTATATGAATATAACAATAAATATTGTATATTATGCAATTGAGAAGAACAGCTAGACGCGAAAATGGCGAGTACTCTTACTAAATTAAATATTTAATAATTTAGCTATTAGCGAGTTTAAAAAATATTCAAATTCGGTAATTACTGCGAAAAATTTAATGGGAGACCAAAATTATAATAAATTATTTTTAAAAGTATAAAACTCATATTTTGTCGGTATATTATATTAAAATTATTACGGCATATGGGGGAATTTTTTCTTCAGATATAAAATATGTATATAGAGAGAGTAATAAGAAAATAAATTGGCAAATAAAGTAGCAAGTCAATTTAATAAATTTCAACAAATATACTTTATCCGTATTCGAACATTGGAATTGCTTATGTATTCAATGATATTACATTGTTTCATTTATTCAATATATGTTATTTTTTTAAACATTGGCATAATACTTTCAACTGGAATTTAAAATTTAGAAATTGCCTAATTAATACGGTTTCTTAATATATTAATTTTAAAAATATATGTTATGGATATTGTAAACAATACCATCTCCATAAGATGTTGATTTAAGATTAGTTTAATATATATATATATATATATATATATAGTATCTTTACATATTTGCTTAATTATTTCATGAAGAAATTCATAATTACAAAACAACCAGATTCTGATGTAATTTGTATCACATTATTTTCAAAGAATTATTCCACATATGCCACTCTTCAATTAAAATAGTCGACAAGACATTTAAAATTTAAATACCCCAAAATGAATATGTTTCTCCACAGCTAACTAGTAGAAATCATTGAGCGGGGCAAAGGGTTAATACGATCGAATCATTAAACAAAATATTTTTAATATTCTGCGTATTTGTATAGGTTTAGAATATGAAAAATCCTTCCACTAATAATAGATTAAAATAATACATATTTGAAACAGAGTGGTACCCTCGAAAGAGGTAGTTAATTCCAGGGAGTAGGCGCCCCTGCCCTTTTGTGAGCTCCAGATCCCACTCGCCCAGTGGGTAGTACCAGGGTAGGGCCCCTAACCCTGTGCCGTAGTGAAGGCAACTTCTCTAGGAGACGAACACTCCGAAATTGCAGTTCCCTGTCCTCCAGTAAGAGGGGTTTGGCTAGAGGCTGGTAACCTCTACTAGTAAAAAAATAACTTACTCATAAACTTCAGCAGAAGAAAAGCCGGATTGATAAACCTTATGACGACCACAGCAAGAAAAAAGAATAAAAAGAGTTTCGGAATACATGACCAGCTTAAAATAGCGACTTGGAATGTCAGAGGCTTGGGAAGCAAAGAATTCGAACTAACAAACGAAATGAAAAATAAAAATATAAATATATTAGCTGCCTCAGAAACAAAGAAAAAATTGAAAGGATCACAAATGATAAATGATATGATGATGTTTTACAGTGTAGTAAGTCAGGAAGAAAGAGCGAAAGCAGGAGTGGCAATATTTGTGAATAAGAAATGGGGATCCAAAATAGACATGTGTAATTGTATTAACGAAAGAATAATGACAATGCGATTTAAGCATAACAGAGGACATATGACAATTATAGCAATATATGCACTGGAGGAAGGGAGAGATGAAGAAACAAAAACATTTTATACTACTCTACAAAAGGAAATAAATAAGATAAACAAGAACGACATAATAATATTATTAGGGGACTTCAATGCTAGAGTGGGGAATCAACCAGTGGCAAATGTAATTGGGATCCATGGAGAAAATGTTATAAATAAAAATGGACAAGAATTAAAACAATTCGCAATTTTTAATGATTTTAAAATAACAAATACATTTTATAAGAAAAAAGATATTCACAAATATACATGGTCAGCACGAGGTTTTCGTTCACTGATAGATTATGTGTTAATCAATAAGAAAGCATCATCATTATTAACAGATACGAGAGTATTTAGAGGAAGTGATTTTTATTCAGATCACTATTTAGTAATCACAAAAATAAATATATTAGCGAGATGGAAGAAAACTAAAAACAAATATAGAAATAAAGAGACCACATTCAAAGTACATTTATTACAAGATAAAAGTATACAAAATCTTTATCAGAATAGACTAAATGATCAATTAATATTAAAACCTACTTCCGAAGAAATAAACCGAGAATGGGATAATATAAAAAAAGCATTGATAAAGAAGCATATGAGGCATAAGGAACGAAATATAAAATATATAACAAGAAGGGTTTAAGAATATGGAATTAAGAATTAGAGAGGATAATAAAAGATAAAAAAGAGGCTTATCACAAATATTTACAGAATAGAACACCAGAATTAAGAGCTGATTACAAACATAAAAGTCAATAGCCAAAAGAGAAATAAAAAAAGCACACAACGTCAGTTGGGATAGATATATAAGCAGACTAGAATACGATATACATGGGCAGCAAAAAATAGCCTATAAAGTAATGAAACATCTAAATAGACAAGAAAAAGATACAATACAGATCAATGTAATTGAGGAGAAACAATGGGAAGAACATTATAAAAAACTGTGGTATAATGAAAATAAAATAACTAAAGATAACATATATGAGTGTGAGACAGGAATAGATATGATAACAGTGGAAGAATTAGAAGAAGTACTGAAAACAACCAAGAACAGAAAGACAGCTGGAATAGACGGAATTAATATGGAATTAATAAAATATGGAGTTTTTTTTTAAACTGAGATTATTACATTTTTTAAATTTATGTTGGAAACATGGAACAATACCAGAAACCTGGACAACAGCAATAGTACAATCTATTTTTAAGAAAGGAGAACGTAACGACTGCAACAACTATAGAGGAATAAGCATTTTAACTGCAGGCTATAAAATATACTCAAGAATCTTAACATTTAGGTTAAAACAAATAGCAGAGGTAATGTTAACAGAAGAACAAAGTGGATTGAGACCAGGGCGTTCATGTATGGATAATATATTTACGATAAAAGAATTTATAAACAAAAGAAGAGAATATAACAAGGAAACACACATGGCTTTTATTGATTTTGTCAAGGCATTTGATAAAGTAGACAGAGGAAAACTTTGGATAATTTTAAAAGAAAAAGGAATTCCGAAACAATTAATAGCAGCTATAAAGAGTTTGTACTGGAACACAAATTTTGTTATAAAAACTAGAAATTAAGTAAGTAAAAATAAAATTCATACTAATCAAGGAGTTAAACAAGGATGCAGAATCTCTCCACTTTTGTTTAACCTATATATCAATGATATAATAAAAAAATGGAACGAAGAAACAAATAAAGGAATAAAATTAGATAAAACACACTACTTGAAAACATTATTATATTCAGATGACCAGGTAATAATAGCAAATACGGAAGACGAGCTTCAAAGGAATATTTTTAAATTACATAATATATGTGAACAATATAATCTCAAAATATCCATAGAAAAAACTAAGGTAATGGCATTCCAAGGGAAAAATCAAATCAGATCCAAAATAGTAATAGGAAACAAAATTATAGAACAGGTGAACCATCTCAATTATCTAGGATGTGACATTTAATTTAATTATGATAATGATGTAACTAATAAAATAGCAAGATTCCTGGGAATATGTGGTACGATAAAATGATCACTAAATAATAAAACAACCAGAGAGACCCAATTGAAATTTTATAAAACATTGGCAGTACCGGTACTGCTATATGGTTCAGAAGCCTGGATACATAACAAACAAGATCTAAGTAGGATAACGGCGGCAGAAATGAAATGTTTGAGATCTGTTAAAGGGTGCACTAAGGAAGACAGAATCAAGAACACAGAAATAAGACAGGAACTTGAAATATTTGCAATAACTGATAAAATAGATACATATAGACAAAAATGGAAGCAACACATAGACAGAATGAATGAAGATAGATATCCAAAACAAATAACAAAATACAAACCTAAAGGCACCCGAGATGTGGGCAGACCTAGAAAGAGATGGGCTGAAGTCGGAACGGGTCAACAGACTTAATGCATGAATGCAGATGATGATGATGATGAAACATTATCTTATAGAATCAGAAAATTTGATATTTAAAGATACATATTACGTCATCAAATTATTCCTGCGTCAATTTCAAAAGTTTCACCTCTCTATGACATTTTCGTGGAATCGCGCATTTATTTTTTATTTTGTATTTATTTATTTATTTGTTTATTTTATCTGATATAATTAAGACCGCAAGGTTTTCTCTTGCACTTCACCAGGGTTAAATTATACATACAATAAGAATTGTGATAAATGATACATAGTAGATAATTATAGACTACACAATATACAGTTGACAAGGGAAATAAAGAAAAAAAATATAACAAAAATAATAATCTGTAGTTAGGGAAGATAAACGGCTTAGTGAAGAAAGTTTAAATATAAAGGAATAATAAAATTATACATGGAACACGGTTATATTTTTTATTGTCTAAATAAATATGAAGTGAGTTTCTTTTAAACTCTTTTTGAGTAGGGCAGTCCTTGATATATGAGGTGAGGGAATTCTAGAGTCGGATGGCTGAAACAAGGAAGGATGAGGAATAGTGAGATGTTCGATGTAGATGAACAGCTAGAGTTAAATTTTCTCTGGATGGTGGGTTCAACTTATAGTGGGAGGATAGCGAATGAAAGCGAGTAGAAATATGAAGGGTGATAAGGTGGACAAAGTGTTGAATAAGAAGCAGAGGGAATGTATCTTTCGCCTGTCTTCCAATCGGAGTCAAGACAACGTTTCAAATACTGGAGTTACGTAGACTGATTTACATAGATTGCATATATAACGTGCACAAGCATTATGACACGTACCCATAATGTTCACACTAATTACAAACATTACACTCACCCCTCCATTCAGAAACTACACTTCACAAAGAGATTGGACACACTACAAGAGACTCCTCTCTCAGTGGATTGACCCTAGGTTACAGGTGAAACCCACTGACGAATTGGAGCACTCTAACCAAAATTTTCAGCATTACAGACAGCAACAACTACAGCACAATCTACAGACCCAACCTTCTTCCATTATCTTGAGCGTAAGCGACATTTTCAAAAACTATACAGACGCTTTGGTGCAACAGAGCATAAACAACAATACAATCAGTATACAAATGTTATAAGGAACTTGCTTCGAGAAAAACGGAATACGGATTGGGAACTTTCACTAAATAATTATAATGTAAATAAAACTCCCGTATGGGAGATTATCAAAAGGATCAACATTTACCGAGCACCCCCTGAGCCTACAGCGCTAAATGAAAACGGATTTTGGGCTTACCATCCACTTGATAAAGCACAAGTCCTAGCATCCAATCTTGAAGCACGTTTCCGACCGCATGAACTATCCAGCCCAGTTCATGAAGCTGAGGTCAGCGACGTGGTAACCACTTTTCTTGCTACCCCCACCATACCTATCCTTCCAGACGTCCATCTGAAATACCTAAAATATCATATCCAATCCTTAAAAAGTACCTGTGCCCCGGGTACAGATAAAATCCCAAATCTAGCCGTTAAGCACCTACCCCAAAAAGCACTTATCCTCCTCTGACAATATTTAAGTTTTGCTTTAAACTTAATTATTTCCCCTCAGCATGGAAAGTGGCAAAAGTCATAGTGCCTCCAAAAGCTGGCAAAGACCCGACAAACCCTGACAATCTTCGACCAATAAGTCTTCTACCAGTTCTGGGGAAACTCCTAGAACGGTTGATTTTGGCACAACCAAAAACTGAAGTTCTGAACAGGACTTTGCTACAAAAATTTCCAATGTGGCTTTAAAAACGCAGACAGCACACCGTTGCAACTTGCACGAGTTATTGATGAAATTGTCACCGGGTTTAATGCCAAAAAGGAGAACAATAGTAATATTTCTAGACATTGAGAAGGCTTTTGAAATGACCTGGATCAATGTACTAATGTACAAGCTAATACAATTTAACCTGAATCCAAATCTATTCAAAATTATCTCCACTTTCCTCATAAACAGGGAATTTTAAGTTTCGGTAAGTGGACACAAATCTAACTGTAGACCTCTATTAGCGGGTGTACCTCCAGGGGCAGTTCTCCCTCCACTGCTCTATAAGCTGTATGTCTCCGACTTACCAAACCCTCCCTCTGTAAGAGCAGTATCATTCGCGGATGATACTTGCTTTTACATCCAAAGCAAACTCAGACCCATCCATCACCGCATCCTAACGTTTCATAGATCGTTATCAGTCATTTATGAATGGTACTGTCTCTGGAATATCAAACTCAATATTGCAAAATCAAAACTAATCCTTTTTACCAAATTTTCCCAACCGCCACCAATCCAGCTAACGATTGGTACACAAGTTCTCCGCAATGAGACTACAGTTAAATACCTTGGATCTGGACTCCAAATTAACTTTCAAATATCATATAAATGATGTACAACAGAAATCAAACGGAGCAATAGCTATATTATATCAATTCTTCAGGTCCACATCGTTATCGCAATCGATTGAAATTACATTATATTTAACTGTAATCCGGAGCATGCTACTGTACGGCTGCGAGGCTTTGAGTATTCTTGCTAAAAAACATAAAAAGAAAATTCAAATAATTCAGAAACGTTGCCTCAAAATTATATTTTCGGCTCCTACGTACAAAAGGATAGCAGAGCTACACGATGCAGCTAAATTGCCCTATCTCGATGCTAATAGTGAAAGATCAAGTTACCAAAATGCATCAAAACATTTTGGAACATGATAAACCAATTGTGCGCACGATAGGACAATTACCGCAATGGCGTATAGCCCACCATAGCTTCACCATAGACCAACCTCCATAAGGGCAAAAGTGGTATAACATAAGCGCATGACGCTGAAACACCATCACAGCGCATGTCCACATTCCGTAACCATATCCAGCTCTAAATTCCTAATAAAAGCCGTTTAGGCCAAGGTTACGCTAAGAAAGCCACTAACCGATAGCCAATAGTAATTTAGCTGTCAACGTTCCCAGTAAACAGCACATTGTACGGCAAAAATGCTGTCAAAAAACGGACGGACCGAACTCGTTGCAGTCATTGTCCGAACGTGGAACTCATGTCAGTTAAGATTAAGTCACAATAATCGAAATTCAGAGTAATAAAAGTCGAGACAATTACTTTTTTTCAATGAAGAAGGAAGGAAATTTTTCAAACGTTTTAGGGAATGGAAGATTTAATGTACTTTTTTACACGTTTCTCTACAATGAACCTTCCAAATAAGATTTTGGTCGAAATACACACCAAGATTTTTCACGGTGGGTTTAAATGGAATTTCAGTTTGATTTATATTTACTTACATTATCGATGAATAATACTGATGATGGGACTCATATGCCTTGAAACATATGTTCAACAAAAATAACCATAAGAGGTAAGAATACACAGACCAAATATCGAATTATTAAATTAAACCTCTTAATGTTACTTCCTGTTTTATTTTAAAAGAACGGTTAATTTATTTACACTTATTCCCTAAAGATTTCATGAATGGTATATGCTCAACACACTGACCCCATGAGACATCTAGGTATGCAACAAGGTGTTACGAGGACAATTCAACTTATGCCCCAAATGAGAGTCAATGACCAATCACCTTTCAATGAATTTTTTTTTACAACCAATCACAGTCGTGTTTCACCTCGAAGATCAAAATATGGTATATATGTTTAGTACATAGTGTAACAATGGCTAGGAGTGAAAACTCCGAAAAAATGCCCTGTAAATATGACAAATAAAAGGTGGAACAAAAAAAAAACGTCTTGTACCGAAAGTGTGTTTTTCGGCTCATTATTGTAGCGTCGTTCTCCTCCCTAGACTGGAATATTTATGAACTATGCCAATATCCCTTTCTCCTTGTATTTACCCCCTCTCTTTACTCTTTACCCTTCCCGCTGCGCAATGTCTACGGCGCATCTCCCCTCTACCTCGGAACCTTCATATACGTGGTGCACTGGCAGAACGTTATCATTCAATCATTCAAGCATTCATCGTTCAGTTGGTCAAGCAGATTCAAGGTTTGAATCAGCATCCAGTCCGCGATGCGATTGGAGCTCTAATGGACAAGCTCGTCTGAAGCCGAGAAGCGGCGTGGTTTAGTTGGTCCGGCAGACCAGGGAAGAAGTGGCCCCTGGTTCGGACGCTAGCATGAGTGTGGCGTGAGGTATGGTGTGGTTTTTTCTATTGTAAGAGTATCGTTATTTATTTGTTTATATTTTTGTTTAATTGAATGATCGAAATGTCTTTGTTAATTTGTTTTTACTTCAGACAACTTGTTTCTATTAAATGTCATCTTTTATACAATTTATCTGCTACTTCATTGATGTGCACGTAGTTGTTTACAATCCTTTACGGAAATTCACTCACGTAGGAAATTATTTCCAGCTCCCTTGCTATTTTGCTGTTTAGCTTTCTTGAATGACAATTATTGTCATTTTCACTCACTCTATGTATTTGAGAATCATTATTTACTTATGTCAATATATCTGAGAGAGAAAGATGAATCGATTGCTGCCTTCTATGGGCCCAAGGCAAGCAACTTTGTGATTGATAACCTTGCAGGAAAGCAGATCCACGTTAATAGAGGCAGCAGCAACAAAACCCGATCCCGGATAAATGGTGGTTGGCGTGGTTAAATTTGTAGTAATTATATATTTCCCCGACCGCATAAATGGTAGCAGTCTGCGTGGTTATTAAAACGCCACAAATGGTAGCAGTTAGCGTGGGTTTTAAAACAAATACCACAAATGGTTGCGCAGATGCGTGGTTTATTAGAGAGGTTATTTAAACCGCCACAAAATGGTAGCAGAGCGTGGTTTTGTTCCTTTCAGTTTGGAAAGGTATGCTGTATTCTATTGGCAGTGGTTCAAGTGGGTGTCGAATTTTGAACTTAAGTTTTGGAGTTCTGAATTCAAGTGCCAGAACAAGGGTATATACTCTGTGTAGTCGTAAATGATTTTTGGAATTAGAAAGCATTTTGATGTCGACATTTTTCAGAGGTATTATATCTTGGATAACTATTTGTTTTCGATACTTATTATCTACGTAAAGGTTATTAAAACGTACTTATTTACGTGTTTGAATTGTTTAACGTAAATAATATTGATTCATCTCTCTTTGTATGTAAACATAGAGAGACTTATGTATAAAGAACTACGTTTTCTTATAGTTGTTTACACCTTTTGTTCATTGTGTTTAGTAAAGATGCCTAGTTGGATTGATGTTGTATCTAAGGACAATTTAGTCCGAGAATTGAGCTTACTAGGTATTGATGTTGAAGGCGATGTAAATATATTGCGTCAGCGACTTAAGATTCATTTGAACTCTCTCTCTCCCCAGCTGAACAAACATTGGTGAAACCTAAGTTTATTGTAGACGGCGCAGTTGCAGATTATTCTGTAGAACAGAACAAGAATATTATCGATCGTAGACTTAGCTCCATTAAAGATTTTTCTAGTGGAACGGCTTCCAACCTTTCTTCTCATATGGAAGAAAATAATCAGCGAATTTTTCGAGAGTTAATTAGAAAAGTCGATCCCTGTGATGGAAGTGATAAGGAATTGCTAGTTTTCTTCCTTATTAAACTCAACTCGATTTTCGAATTGAAATTAGTTCCAGATGAGTATTTTGTTAATTCGATTTTGAGTTGTATTAGACGAATACTATTGAAGGTGTGGAGTGATGTTGTTAAACTAAGATTTACTTGGATTGAGAGTTTGGAATATGTGAAATGTTCGTTATTGCCTTCCAGGTTGTTAGAGGATTATTCGATTAAATTTGTGTCTCGACTATTCCAACTTTCTAAGGAATCTTTGCTGGAGTTTATTTCCGAAATCCAAGGAGCTTCACCGATATTGAACCCCCAGTTTTCGGAAGAAAAGTTGATTGACATTATTCTTCAAAATATGTCTTCTGCCACCAGACAGCATTTGATCTTCGCTACAAAACCTCAAAATGTAGCAGAAATGTGTGTCTTGGCTAAGAAAGTAGCTGATTTTGAAATAGCCGAAAGACAAAAGAATTTCAGCGAGAAACGTGTCCCTGATAATTTAAGTAAAACTAATGCTCCTGCGAATCGTTCTTCTCGCAATAATTCCTGGCAGCAGAAAAGTAGTTTACAATGTTGGAAATGCCAGCGTTTTGGGCATCTTGCTAGAGAGTGTTGATCTTAGTTTTTTCGGCGTAGTTCGTTTGCTTATTTTTGGAATTAGGAAAGCTTGATTTTGGACAGCGGTATGTGGGCTGATTGAGCCATTTCGTTTGTGGGGGATCCTTGAGTGAGTTTCGGTATATGTGGTCCAAGTTTTGTTATTATAAGACGCAGGCTAAGTTCTAAAAGCAAGTGTAACTAGAAATTAGTAAGCGTCGATGGCCACGTCATAAAACAACACGTTAGTAAAAGTATGTTCTGTAGTGGATTAATGCCACGGATGTTTTTGAAAAACAGTTGTACTATGTTATATGTTATGCAAGAACGTTTGAGGTTCCGTTTTTCTGTCTTCGCCTGTTTTCTTGTTTTAGTTCACCCTTCCTTAATATTGGCATAGGAGAGCAACATGGAATGTTCGGCAGTCGAGCACTTGGCGGATCCGGCCGACCCCGAGTGCCCAGCTGACCGAAATGGTGGTTCTGCTACTACTGATTCCTGGAGAGCGGTTGATCGGGATTGCGACCCGGCAATCCAGTCATGGTATCGTCACCCTGTTTTTCACCTGGAACACCGCGGAGTCTTACTATGGCGGCGGTGTCAAGATTGGAATTTATTTACAGCGCCTGTATAGTCGACGTAGAAGCGAGTGTGGTGATAGTGATTTTGGGGACGATGAAATTTGTGATGTAGTTTACCGCTCGGAATCTGATAGTGTTAACGTGCCCCTCCTAACGTGGGATTTCCTATCTGGTATCTTTGCAACATCGTGATAGTGATTTAAGTCTATAAGACTTCTGGGACTTTCTTGCATTGTTTTGAAGTTTATGGACTGTTTTCTTTTTCCCGGAGGGTGCAGGAGCAGATATTGAACCGAAAATGTGTTTTTCGGCCCATTATTGTAGCGTCGTTCTCCTCCCTAGACTGGAATATTTATGAACTATGCCAATATCCCTTTCTCCTTGTATTTACCCCTCTCTTTACTCTTTACCCTTCCCGCTGCGCAATGTCTACGGCGCATCTCCCCTCTACCTCGGAACCTTCATATACGTGGTGCACTGGCAGAACGTTATCATTCAATCATTCAAGCATTCATCGTTCAGTTGGTCAAGCAGATTCAAGGTTTGAATCAGCATCCAGTCCGCGATGCGATTGGAGCTCTAATGGACAAGCTCGTCTGAAGCCGAGAAGCGGCGTGGTTTAGTTGGTCCGGCAGACCAGGGAAGAAGTGGCCCCTGGTTCGGACGCTAGCATGAGTGTGGCGTGAGGTATGGTGTGGTTTTTTCTATTGTAAGAGTATCGTTTATTTATTTGTTTATATTTTTGTTTAATTGAATGATCGAAATGTCTTTGTTAATTTGTTTTTACTTCAGACAACTTGTTTCTATTAAATGTCATCTTTTATACAATTTATCTGCTACTTCATTGATGTGCACGTAGTTGTTTACAATCCTTTACGGAAATTCACTCACGTAGGAAATTATTTCCAGCTCCCTTGCTATTTTGCTGTTTAGCTTTCTTGAATGACAATTATTGTCATTTTCACTCACTCTATGTATTTGAGAATCATTATTTACTTATGTCAATATATCTGAGAGAGAAAGATGAATCGATTGCTGCCTTCTATGGGCCCAAGGCAAGCAACTTTGTGATTGATAACCTTGCAGGAAAGCAGATCCACGTTAATAGAGGCAGCAGCAACAAAACCCGATCCCGGATAAATGGTGGTTGGCGTGGTTAAATTTGTAGTAATTATATATTTCCCCGACCGCATAAATGGTAGCAGTCTGCGTGGTTATTAAAACGCCACAAATGGTAGCAGTTAGCGTGGGTTTTAAAACAAATACCACAAATGGTTGCGCAGATGCGTGGTTTATTAGAGAGGTTATTTAAACCCGCCACAGTCTGATGTAAATATAAATAATGGTGAAAATATGCCCACAAGTGTTGAAGAAAATATAGAACAACATAATAGTGCAAGCTAGTGAGATTAGGTCTGAAGGAAGTGACCTGTGATACTAGGAGAAACATAAGACAGAAACAATTAGAAGATAATTGTGAGAATATTTATATTGTAAATAATGAAGAATGTAAGTATGTATGGATGGACAGCAGCCTACTATCTGCGTTATTGTGTGATTTGATGTGTAGTTACTGTAGGAAAGCAAGTACGCTACATTTTCATAAGTAATGCCACGAGTGATTTCCAAATTATCGATAAATTCACACGACTCACGAAGTGAGGAATGAATTTATCTAGAGAATTTCGAAATCAAGAGTGGCATTTGTTAGGACTATTTAATGAATAAAATTAAGCTGTATACTCACAAATCATTATTTAACTATAGTTATTTTAAATTATTTATATATTTAATGTAAACGGCGATGTTTGAAAACAAATGAGAAACGATTGGCACGCTTTATTTGCTTCTTTTGTTCGATCACTGCAACCAGATCATAATATTATTTATTGCCAAAAGATCGCAATGTTGTAAGAATGCACCCTGGTGGAGAAATTTATAACCAACGTTATAGGTATTAATTAATTTCTGATGTCCTATGATGTAAATATGTCAATTATATTTTTCTGCGTCATTTCCTGGAAAATAATTCGTTCAAGGAAGTGCAAAGAATGGTTTATTTTTTTTTGTGGTATAATCAATTGTTACAAATGTTTTTTATATTATCTCTCGTATGTGCTACGTGTTGGCATTCATTCACTATAATTATATACAATCTGGTAGCCGTATTTGTTACAGAGTTAGTCACTACAAAATAATGCTATGACCTATTCAGAATGTTAAAAAGGAGGTGCTTTGTTTATTATGATAAACGTTTGTTGGTAAATTTTAGGCGAAACACGACAGTGATTGGTTGTTAATCAAAAATCATTGAAATGTGATTGGTCATTGACTCCCACTTGGGGCATGAGTTAAATACTCGTAGTCATTTTAACTGCATGCAAACTTTCAAATTAGCTTTTCCTCACTTTTATTTTCATTGCATTTCAATACATTCAAATCATAACAGTATTGACAAATTTAATGATAGATGCACACACTATGGCGAACAAGTATATGCATAAATTTTGAAAGAACTTTATTATTTGTTGAAATAAAAAATAATATAAGTATATTAATTTAAAAAAATTAAATATTCATATGCAGAGGATACATATAGCCTATATATATATATATATATATATATATATATATATATATATATATATATGTTATATTGCAGATTTTCGCGGATATAAGTATGAATAAGAAAGTTTTCTTGGATTTTCCGCATCTTGGATTCAAGTTCGCCCCCTGGCCACTGACTCCGACGTTACGGCATGATCCCACATGCCATTATTAAGGAATGATAAGTTCGAGTCACAGGTTTATGTCTCATATAATTAAACAAATAGAGTTTTCGCTGTGGTCCGTTTTCTAAGACGTACACCCTTCCCTCCTTCCTTTCTGTGACGGCAGTTGTTTTGCCGTCCAGTGTGCTGTTTCCGGGTAATAATTTTTTCCCTCGGCAGCAAAATTACTAATGGCTAACTGTAAGTGGCTTTCCTATTGTAACCTCTACCTAAACGGTGTTTTTTTAGGAATTTATTATGAGATATGGAAACGAAGTTGTTCTGACTTACGCTGTGTTGTTTTTAGCGACATGTGCCACTGTAATTAACCCTTATGGAGGTAATTCTCCAGTGAATATGTTCTTATGCACTGTACGCCATTGTGGTAGTTGACCTATCGTGCGTACTATTGGATTATCATGTTCCAAAATGTTTTTATACATTTTGGTAACTTGATATTTCACAATAGCATCAAGATAGGGCAATTGTGCTGCTTCATGTTCCAAAATGTTTTTATACATTTTGGTAACTTGATCTTTCACAATAGCATCAAGATAGGGCAATTGTGCTGCTTCATGTAGCTCTGTTATTCTTGTGTACATGGGTGCCGAAAATATAATTTTTAGATATCTGTTCTGAATGATTTGAATTTTCTATTTATGTTGTTTGGCAAGAATACTCAGTGCTTCACAGCCGTACAGTAGCATGCTGCGGATTACTGTTACATATAATGTAATTTTAATCCGTCTGGCTAGCGTTTTGTCCCGGAAGAATGGATATAATATAGCTATAGCTGCATTGATTTTTTGTTTAACATCATTTACTTTAAATGTTGAAATTACTTATTTATTTGGAATCGAGATGTAGCCCGAGAAGAACTTGACTGGAAGTCTCATAGCATTTTAGATAGAATTTGTGCACATATTGTGAGCTTTGTATTGGTGGAATATAATAAATAACAAGGTTTGGGAATATAATTGAGGAAATAGGATTAATTTCGATTTGGATGTGTTTTAGTTTGATATTCCAGAGAACAGTACCAATCATAAATGACTTGATACCTGATCTCTGAAACGTTAGGATTCTATGGTGCAAGGAGCTGAGTTTGGTTTGTAAGTAAAAGCATGTATCATTGGCAAATGATGCAGCCTTTACTGAAGGAGGATTTGGAAGATCGGAGATGTATAGGTTGTAAAGCATTGGGGATAGAACTGCTCCCTGTGGTACACCCGCTAGGATAGACTTGCAGTCAGATCTATGTCCATATATCGATACAAAGAACTTCCTGTTTGAAAGGAAAGTAGCTATAATTTTTATAAGATTTGGTGCCGAATTGAATTTCATTAGCTTGTATATTAATCCATTGATCCAGGTTGTATCAAAGGTCTTCTCAATGTCTAGAAATATTTGTAGTGTGCTCCTCCTAGCGTTGAACCCAGTGACAATCTGATCAATAAGTCTCGCCAGTTGTAGGGGGTACTGTGTGCATTCCAAAATCCAAATTGATAATCCGGTAATAAATTTCGATTCTGAACTTGAGACTTTAGTTGGGCCAAAATTAATCTTTCTAACAGTTTTCCTAGAACTGGCAAGATACTTATTGGTCGCAGGTTGTCAGGATTAGAAGGGTCCTTACCAGCTTTTGGGAGCACTATGTCTTTTTGCCACTTTCCATGCGGTAGGGAAGTAGTTAAGTTTAAAACAAAACTTGAAAATAGTAAGAAGTAGGATCAAGGCATTACGAGGTAAGTGCTTGATTGCTAGGTTTGGGATTTTATCAGCGCCTGCGGCGCAGGTGCTTCTTAGGGATTGGATGTGGAATCTTAGGTCTTTAAGGTGAATGTCCGGGTAGATGGGAACTGTAGGAGTGGCAAGGAAAGTGGCCACCATGTCGTTGACATTAGCTTCATGAACTGGTGTGGTTAGCACATGTGGACGGAATCGGTCTTCGAGATTGGAAGCAATGAGTTGGGCTTTATCATAGGGATGATAAGCCCAACGTCCATTATCATTTAGCGCAGTTGGCGCAGGGGGTGGTCTATTAATTTTTATCCTTTCGATAATTTCCCATGGGGGAGTTTTATTAAAATTATAAGTATTTAATGATAGTTGCCAATCAGTGTTACGTTTTTCTCGGAGTGTATTCCGTACAGCATTTGCATACCGATTGTATTGCTGTTTGTGTTCGGGTGCACCATAGCGTCTGTAGAGTTTTTTTGAAGTGGCGCTTGCCCTCAAGATAGTGTAATAGAAGTAGGTCTGTATGAGGTGTGTGTCAATTTGTTTTCGTGCTTGTTGTTGTGTATTGTAATGCAGTGTTTACAGTAGCTTGAAAGTTGTGTATCGAACGTTCCAACTCTTCAGTGGATTCGAACTGCAATTTAGGGTCTATCCATTGAGAGAGGAGGTTCGAGTATTCTGTCCAGTTTGTTTCCGAGGTGTACGTTCTGAAGGGTGGAGTGAGTGTTAGATTTGTTGTGACTGTAAAAAGTATTGGTATATGGTCTGATTCCAGATCATGTTGTAAAGTGTGAATATTTGTAGAGATGGCTGTGTTTTTAGATATGGCTATATCAAGGATGTCTGAGCGCAAGCCTTGAGGTGTTTCCTGAAAGTGGGTGTGTTCAGTAGGTGCTGAAATTTCAATATTATGTTGTTGACAGTATGCCTGTAGGACCAGGCCAGAGGCATTTGCTACTCGGCAATTCCAGAATAGATGTTTAGCATTAAAGTCTCCCGCCAGAAGGAATCTGGGGGAGAACGAAGTTAGGCTATTTAGATCGTGCCGAGTAAGTGGACGTATCGGGGATTTATAAATGGATGCTATGAAGAGGTCTTGATTTGGTGAAATAGGTATGAGTATACCAGTGGTTTCAATGAATTGAAGCCCCTGGTTCTGTATGGAACGATGTCCAATGGTTTTCTTGATACAGATGGCTGTGCCACCCATTGGGCCAGTGAGTCTATCTGTGCGGTATGTGTGGTAGTCAGCGAAACGCAAGCGATGGTTAGGCTGTAAGTGCGTTTCGTTGAGCAGTAAGATGTCTATGTTGTTTTGGTGTAATACAATCTCCAGTTCCTGGACCTGTTTGCCAACTCCATTGGCATTAAAAGCCATGACATTGAGAATGATACCTTCCAAGGTTTAGTTCTTATGCAGTTAAACATTTTCAGTTTTCAGTGCGGTCCGTTTCCGAAGCCGTACACCCTGATTCCTGATTTGTTGACAGCATTTTTTGCCGTCCAGTGTGCTGATTCCGGGAATGGTCTTACTCCCTCGACAGCAAAATATCTAATGGCTATCTCTAAGTGGCTTTCTTAAATGTAACCCTACCTAAACGGTGTTATAGGAATTTCGTGAGATATGGTTACGAAGATGTTATCATGCGCTGAGATGTAGTTTAGCGTCATGTGTTTAAGTTGTCCACTTTTTAGCCCTCATGGAGGTTGTTCCTCCGAAAATATGTTTTTATGTACTGTACGCCATTGCGGAAATTGTCCTATCGTGTGTACTATTGGGTTGTCATGTTCCAAAATGTTTTGATGCATTTTGGTAACTTGTCTTTTAACAATAGCATCAAGATAGGCAATTTAGCTGCGTCATGTAGCTCTGCTTTTCTTGTGTACATAGGCGCCGAGAAAATAAATTTGAGGCAACGGTTCTGAATTATTTGAATTTTCTTATGCATTTTGGCAAGAATACTCAGTGCTTCACAGCCATACAGTAACATACTACGTATTACTGCTACATATAATGCAACCTTAATCCGTCTAGAAATTGTTATATCCCGGAAGAATGGATATAATATGGCAATTGCTGCATTTGTTTTGCGTTCCACATCATTTACATGATGTTTAAAAGTTAATTTAGGGTCGAGATGTAGACCAAGATACTTAACTGCATTGCGTAGAATTTGTGCACCAATAGTTATCTGGATGGGTGGAGGTTGTGAATATTTGGTAAACAGGATTAATTTGGATTTGGTAATATTGAGTTTTATATTCCAGAGACAGTACCAGTCACAAATGACTGATAACGATCCCTGGAACGTTTGGATTCTGTGATGCATGGAGCTAAGTTTGGCTTGGAAGTATAAGCATGTATCATCGGCGAATGATGCAGCTTTTGCTGAAGGAAGGTTTGGGAGGTCCGAAACATAGAGGTTATAGAGTAATAGAGAGAGAACTGCTCCTTGTGGTACACCCGCTAGAATAGACTTGCAGTTAGATCTGTGGCCATTTATTGTTACAAAAAAAAATTCTAATTACAAGTAAAGTAAATATAATTTTGACTAAATTTGGTGCCAAGTTGAATTTTATTAATTTGTATATCAATCCATTGATCCAGGTTGTATCGAAGGTCTTCTCAATGTCTAGAAATATTCCTACTGTGCTCCGTTTGGCACTGAACCCGGTGACAATCTGATCTATAAGTCTCGCCAGTTGTAGTGAGGTACTATGTGCGTTTCGGAAAACCAAACTGATAATTTGGAAGTAAATTTTTTACCTGGGCTTCAGCTTTTAGTTGCGCCAAAATTAGTCGTTCTAATAGTATACCCAGGACTGACAAGAGACTTATCGGTCAAAGGTTGTCGGGAATTGAAGGATCTTTGGCATCTTTGGGGAGCACTATGACTTTTGCCACTTTCCATGCTGAAGGGAAATAGTTAAGTTTAAAACAAGACTTAAATATTGTAAGGAAGGATGAGGGCCTTTTTGGGGTAAATGCTTGACGGCCAGATTGGGGATTTTATCTGCGCCTGGAGCACAGCTATTCCTTAAGGAGTGGATGTGGAATTTAAGTTATTTTAGGTGAATGTTAGGATAGATGGGCACTGTAGGAGTGGCAAGAAATGTGGCGACCATGTCGTTGACATTAGCTTCATGAACTGGTGTGGTTAGCACATGCGGACGGAATCGGTCTTCGAGATTTGATGCAATAAGTTGGGCTTTATCATGGGGATGATAAGCCCAGCTTCCATTATTTTTAAGCGCAGTTGGCGCTAGGGGTGCTCGACTAATTTTGATTCTTTTGATAATCTCCCATGGGGGAGTTTTGTTAACATTACAATTATTTAGTGAAAGTTGCCAATCGGTATGCCGTTTTTCTCGAAGTGTATTCCGTACAGCATTTGTATACCTATTGTATTGCTGTTTGTATTCAGGTGCTCCGTAGCGTCTGAATAGTTTTTGAAGTGTCGCTTACGCTCGACATAATGTAGGAGTGTTAGGTCCGTGCTCGGTGCGTATCGGTTTGTTTGCGTGTGTGTTGTTGAAAATTGTAATGCAGTGTTAATGGTGGCCTGAAAGTTTTGAATCGAAAGCTCCAATTCTTCAGTGGATTCAACCTGAAGTTTAGGGTTTACCCACTGAGAGAGGAGTTTCGAGTATTGTGTCCAGTTTGTTTCGGAAGTGTAATTTTTGAAGGGAGGTGTGAGTGTAAGATACGTTGTGACAGTGAACAGTATTGGTACGTGGTCTGATTCAAGGTCGTGCTATAGTGTATCGATTTTTGCGGAGATGACTGTATTTTTTGAAATTGCTATGTCAAGAATGTCTGGGCGTAAGCCTTGAGGTGTGTCCTGGAAGTATGTGGTTGTGTAGGGGCCGAAATTTCTATGTTTTTTTGTTGACAAAATGCCTGTAGCATCAGGCCAGAGGCATTAGGTACTCGACAATTCCAGAAAGGATGTTTGACATTGAAGTCTCCCGCTAGTATGAAACGAGGGGAGAACGAAGTAAGGATATTTAAGTCGTGTCGAGTAAGTGGTTTAATAGCAGATTTATAAATTACAGCTATGAAGAGTTCTTCATGATGCATACAAGGTTTAGTTCTTATGTAGTTAAACGCCTTAAGTTTGTCAGTGTGGTCCGTTTCGGAAGCCGTACACCCATCCAAGCGTCGACCATGCTCCATATTGCCCAACCATAGTTTTCTTCATATCTTCTTCGCTGTTCTAGGGATAACATGGTGAGTAGCGAGAGCAGTTTTCCATGTAGATGGTAATCTTTGGGCATCATCTCGGGTGTTCATAGTCGACTTACTTGATGAACATCAGTCTGGTTTTAGAACAGGACATCATACAAGTATTGCACTACTTGCCATTGTAGTGGACATAAGAGACTCAATGGACAAAAGCAAACTCACCGCAATAGTCCTACTCGACTACAGCAAAGCCTTTGACACAGTAGATATAGACTTAATGCTAGCGAGACTAAAGACACTACATCTGTCGGAAAACTACCTTGATTGGTTTAGATCTTACCTCACTAATCGTCAGCAATCAGTTTCTGTTAATAATCGCATTTCTTCCTGGCGCTTGGCGAGGAAAGGGGTTCCTCAAGGCGGCGTCCTCGCTCTACTGTACTGTACTGTTTTGTGGCAATGACTAGCATTGCCCAGTGTGCCGCTTTTTGGGAACCAGTTGAGGTCCCTTGGCGGCCAAACACCATTGTGTTTATTCAGTAGGGGTTTTGTTCCTTAGCCTTGCTGTCTTGCGGCTTATGTGTTCATTACCGTAGCAGGTATCATATAAGTGGACCGTCATCGGGGTCTCTGGTGAATATGTTTCGGTGTACAGCACGTTGCTGTAGCATACGCCCTATATTGTGAACAATTGGATTCTCATGATTTTCTATATGTTGCAACATGTGCACAACTCTTTTTTCAATTGTATCGGCAATATAGGGCATCTGTGCTTGGTCGTGAAGTACTGAGATCCTAGTGCGCAGTGGAGCTGAAAGTATAATTTTCAAGCATTTATTCTGAATTATTTGAACTTTTTTCTTATGTCCAGCAGCTAGGATACTCCAGGCTTCACAACCGTACAGCAACATGCTGCGGATCGCAACTTGATATAATGTAAGTTTGATCCTGGTAGATAGCATAGGCGACTTGAAAAATGGATATAAAAGAGCAATGGCAGCGTTTGCTTTATGTTTTAGATTTTCAATATGAATTTTGAACGTAAGCTTGGAATCCAAATGGATTCCAAGATACTTAGCTGAAGTCTCTGGACGGATTCTAAGAGCTCCTAAGGTGAGTCGGGCAGGAGTGCGTTTGTGGGTTTTTGCAAATACAACGAAGTTTGTTTTATTTGCATTTAGTTTTATATTCCACAGACGCATATAGGATTGGACTGTATTTAGGGCAGTTTGGACCACACGAATGTGGAACGGTACGGAACGGAAACGTGCCTGATAAAACAGACACGTATCATCAGCAAAGGATGCGATATTTACGCTAGGAAAGGTAGGGAAGTCAGAAACATAAAGGCTATATAGGATAGGTGAGAGTACTGCACCTTGAGGAACTCCCGCCAAGAGGGTCTTGCAGTCAGAATTATACCCACTAACCGACACATAAAATTGTCGGTTAGTGAGGTATTTAGCTATCAGTTTAATTAAATGAGCCGAAATGTTGAATTTGATAAGTTTGTAAATAAGTCCATTTATCCAAGTAGTATCAAAAGCTTTCTCAATGTCAAGAAATACTGCCACAGTACTTTTTCTAGCGTTGAAGCCCGTAACAACATGGTCAACCAGTCTTGCGAGCTGCAGTGGAGTGCTATGTGCTTTTCTAAATCCAAACTGATGAGTAGGAATAAGGTTTCTCTCAGAAATTGCAATTTTTAATTTTGCCAAAATAATTTTTTCCATAATTTTGCCCAGCACTGGTAGCAGACTGATTGGTCGCAAGTTATCCGGTATGGTTGGGTCTTTACCAGGTTTAGGAATAGCGATTACCTTTGCTTTCTTCCATACTTCCGGGAAGTAGTGGAAACGAAAGCAAAGATTCACTATTTGTAGGAGTAGGAGTAAGGTTTTTTCAGGTAAGTGTTTTATGGCCAGATTAGAAATCTGATCATGACCAGGGGCACGGTGGGACGGGAGGTTATGTACAATAGCTTTGAGTTCACAAAGCTGTACATCAGGATGGGGTATAGGAATAGGTGCTTCTAGAAAAGTACTGATTGTATGTTGCACCTCAGCTTCGTGAGTCGGTGTTGTAAGCTCATGAGGTCTAAACCGGTTCGCGAAATTGTCAGCTAGAACCCGGGCCTTCTCCCTAGGGAGATACGCCCAAGTTCCGTCCGACTGAATGGCTGAGGGAGGAGGCGGAGCTCGACTCCTTTTGAGGCGTTTTATTATCTCCCATGGTGGAGTCTTTTTGTCTGAGAATTGCTGAAGGGAAGAATCCCATTCAGCATTTCTCAGCTCTTTAAGCCGGCTTTTGACCAAATGAGCATAGTGATTGTATTGCTGCTTGTGATGTGGAGCTCCGAAATCGCGGTACCATTTTTGGTACTGCCTTTTTAGATTTAAATAATTTTGAAGTGTTGGATCGTTATATTTTGTTCGCGTATTATTAGTTTCTTTTGATCGCGTTGTAGCAAGTGTAATGGCCGTTTTTATTGTGGCCTGTAGATTAAGGACAGTGTGTTCTATTTGTTCCGTAGACTCGACAGAGAGTGTAGGCATAACCCATTGGTTAAGCATGTTAGTGTAATTCTGCCAGTCTGTGCAATGATGTTGTAACTTAAATGGGGAGGACAATAAAAATGTGGATGAAATTTTAAAAAGTATTGGCGTGTGATCAGAGTCAAGTGCGTCTGTAACAGTAGTGATGTGTGGTGAAATAGCAACATTCTTCGATAGAACTATGTCCAAAATATCGGACGTGAGACCGTAGGCGTGTTGGAAGAACAGTGTGTGTTCCCTTGGAGCAGAGATTTCAATGTTATGAAGTTGGCAGTAGTTTTGAAGGATTGTACCGGAGACATTCTGGACACGACAATTCCAATAATGATGTTTTGAATTAAAATCTCCCGCAAGCAGATAGCTTGGGGAGATAGAAGTGAGGATATCTAAGTCGTGTCTTGTCAGAAGTCTTCGAGGAGATTTGTAGATTGCTGCTATGAATAATGTTTCGCGGTCTGTGATTGGTAGGAAGATACCCGTGGCTTCAATAAATTGAAGTCCCGGGATTTGGGCCACCCTATGGCCAATGGACTTTTTGATACAGATGGCAGTGCCTCCAAGGGGACCATCAAGGCGGTCATTCCTATATGTGTAGTACTGCGGAATTTGGAATTTTATTCTTGGTTTTAAGTGCGTTTCGTTCAGAAGAAGAATGTCGATATCTCTTGTTTGTATAAAAGTAATTAACTCATGAATCTGGTTGGATACACCATTGGCATTAAATGCCATGACATTAAGATAGCTTTGTGGAGGATGCCTAGCCATCTCCGAAACATGAGTTCACCAGGTTAGTCAGGAACACAAACCTCTCCATAGGTGTCGTCAGACCACTCAGCAGAGGCTGAATGTCATGGAAAAGTTTCTGTCCCTGATCCGTCATTGGTATAGCAGCCACAGACCCTGGCTGACGTGGAACAGTGCCTGCAGTAGGTTTAACTGTGATGCCAGAATTTACCATAGAACTATATGAGACTGTAGGATTAACAGGTTTTGTTGTGAAAGTTCGAGGTTGGGACGCCGGGGTTGTTGAACTTTGGTTTGGTTTTCTTTTTTCATAAGTCTCTTTGGCTTTCTTATAGGCTTCACAACCCCGGTAGGAAGCGGGATGCCCCTTTTCCCCACAGTTCGCGCACTTCAGCAGGCTCTTGTCCGTGAGTGCCGCGGTTCTCACCGGACACTCACGATGACTATGAGTACCAGCGCAAATTACGCAAGATGGGGTCAAGGAGCACCCCATGAAAGTATGGTTAAACTTCTGGCATCTGAAGCACTGCTTCATGCCAGCTTTAGGTCTGTATGGTTCCACAGCCACCACTGTCAAACAGAGGCGGTTTAAGTTATATATTTCTCTACCAGCATCATTGTTCTGAAGTTCCAGGATATATAATGGTAAGGGAGTAATAACTTCTCCTTCTTTTTTGGTGATTTGCTTTACCGATATTATTGGATATTCTAGTTCTTTAAGTTCTTCCTTGACTTCATCAGCAGTGATGCTGGAGGGAAGCCTCTTTAGAACAGCCCTCAGAGGCAGATCTTTTTTGAGTTGAAATGTATAAAATTCTTTCTTTGTATTTTTGAAGTATTCTTTGAGTAGATGGAAGTCTGCCTCCGAGGTAGCGTAGTATCTCAAACCGTCCTGGGTTTTAACTACTTTTACGTCTTTTTCGAATTTTCCTTTTAATTCCCTATTCATCCTGAAAAGGTCACCATGCCCAATCACCGTTATGGGTGGTGGGCGTGGTTCCCTTTTCGGCTGCGGCATTACTTGAGACTCTCTGGACGGTTGATTACTACGCCTGGTAGCTGCTGTAGTCTGCTTGTCCCGTGACGGTCCAGGTTGAGGAGCCTGAGGGTCGGCTGTGTCCATTGAATCCGGTAATTCGGATAAAATTGAAAATCTATTTTGCACTGGCACAGCCGACTCCTCATTTTGTCGTGATGTGACCGTAGTTGCCTTATTTGTGGATGGTTTCTCTTTATTTGAAACTGTATTCATGTTATCTTTTGAATTATTTTGGGATGGTTTCTCTTTATTTGAAATTGTATTCATGTTATCATTTGAACTATTTTGGGATGGTTTCTCTTTCTCATGTGTTTTTATCTTTTTAGGTTCAGGTACATATTCTGTATTCGCTATAGGATTTTGATCTGCACCTGTGAAAAAACAGGATACAGGAAGTTCCATAATTATTGTCTGCAATTCGTGAAGCATTTTTTTCAAAATAATCTTGGTTAGATTTCATATTGAGCTTAATTTCACTTAGTCTTTTTAGGCAATCATGAGTAACATCACGAGCAAATTCGGACTGACCGAACTTTGGGTACGTGCTTATGAAATTGATAACTATAACGATGGAACCACGCACCTCGCTAGCTACTGCTAGGTATTTTGATTCAGGTGGAAATTTTTGATTAACTACGTATCTCTCAAATTTTTTTGAGCGCAGTATCCCAAAGTTCGTAGGCCGAGGGCTCCTCATACTCAAGGTCCATAGCCTGCTCGGCACTTATGCTTTTTAGTGAAGCAGCCATGGTAAGACTGTTCAGCACTAATTACTTATTACTACACTAGCACTTGGCTTGATTGAAATTGAACTAACAAGGCTTAACAAAGCACTCGCAGTTAATAGAGTTGCTTTGCAGGAACCAAACACCACTGTATAAACACAACACTGAAAAAATTTCACTGAAAAACACTGAAAACTCTTTAATGGGTGTGGCCGCCAGGCCCCACCCGGAAAAAAGCGACACGCTGCACAACACTATTCACCAATTCACTATTTTCAGCCAGCTATCAGAAGAAAATAAAGATTTCAATCTGCAACTTGGAGTAGAGAGAGGCAAAAGCCCGAGCAGTAGCGCTCAAGACGCCAAGGTTGACCACAGGTTGCCCACCAGTTCACGTTGGCTCGTCGGTGATCCTTACTACCAGTAACAGGAGCTGACGTTACCGCCAACAGGAAACTTTGCGTACTCGGTGTATCTAGGATGCCTTGACTTGACTTCACTGTTCCACTCGTCCTCGCTCCTCTTCTCTTCTCGATTTATATTAATGACGTGACCCAGAAACTACAAAACTGCAAGCATCATCTTTACGCCGACGACTTACAGATTTACACACACTTTAGGCCTGACGAAATTAATGAATATATTGACAAAGTAAACACTGACCTCAGGCATATATCTTTATGGTCCAGACAATATGGGCTGAAACTAAATGTAAACAAAACGCAAGCAATAATTATCGGACATCCAAGACTATTACACTCCATAAACAATGGCAATATGCCGACTGTCATTTAGATAATAAAACAAATTACTTATACCGACGTCGTTAAAAACTTGGGACTTTACTTAGATTCTAATTTAAATTGACATGTGCAAATAAACAAACATCTAAAAGGATCTTCTCCAAAATGAATTCCCTAAAGCGACTTCAAAAATATTTTCTCCCTACAGCTCTTACAAGAATTATTCCTCCAAACCTTAGTGATGCGTCATTTTTACTACTGTGAAGACTCTACTAACTATATATAATTGACGTATTTTCGGACAAACTGCAGCGTGTCCATACTATGTTTATCAGGATTCATATTTAATGTTCTAAAATACGCATCACATTTCTCCATTAATTCCCCAAGAATTGTCATGGCTACATCTAAAAGAGAGAAGAAATTCGCACTGATCTAATTCTCTTATATAAGATCCTACATAACTCTATTCCCAATTATTTATCATCCCGTTTCCAGTATCTATCCTCAAACCATAACTTAAACACAAGATCACAACATAGTCTCCCTTCTTCTTAATTTACATCCGCACCATAGGACATCACATCACTCCCCCCTCATATACCCTCATCACTTCTCGCAACTTTGAATGCTCTACCACAATAAATAAGGGGCTGCCGGGGACATTGGCATCTTTTACAAGAAATCTAAATTTATATTTGTTCTAACCTCGACTTCATTATTACCCAGTGTATGGTACATATATACTAATTGGTGTTTCTCGTATAATTTATCATATTATTATTATTATGATTATTATTATTGTTACTATTATTATTATTATCGTATAATCATTGTTATTACCCTATAAAATGTTGTTTGTACATAAAATTTACTTTGCTACATTATTTATTGTATATATAACTGTTTATAATTAGTATAGTGTATATCTATATTTGTCAAATATTTATTTGTATTTGTGCTGGTTGAGTGTAAGAGAGGGCCTTATGGCCTTAACTCTGCCAGAATAAATAAAGTATTACTATTATTATTATTATTATTATTATTATTATTATTATTATTATTATTATTATTATTTTATCACCAAGAAGATCACTTGTGTATTAAATTATTATTATTATTATTATTATTATTATTTGGCCTTTTTTCAATCTCTATTGCTTCTCTGTAGATTCTTGATTTTTCATGATCTATTTTAGCCAAAGTTCTAGATCCTGTGAGGTCGATCTTGTGACCCCTCTGTTTCATATGTTGCACGAGAGTTGATGTAGGCGATCAAACGTATGTAGGATGTACCAACAGAGGAATTTTCTGCCGAATTCAAGAACATAAGGCTGCAATAAATCGTCAAGAACCTACATCAACTCTCGTGCAACATATGAAACAGAGGGGTCACAAGATCGACCTCACAGGATCTAGAACGTTGGCTAAAATAGATCATGAAAAATCAAGAATCTACAGAGAAGCAATAGAGAATGAAAAAAGGCCACATACTATGAACACCTGAGATGATGCCCAAAGATTTCCATCTACATGGAAAACTGCTCTCCCTGCTCACCATCTCATCCCTAGAACAGCGAAGAAGATATGAAGAAAACCATGGTTGGGAAACATGGAGCATGGTCGACGCTTGGATGGGGGTACGGATTCCGAAACGGACCACACTGAAAACTGAAGGTGTTTAACTACATAAGGACTAAACCTTGTATGAGTGTACGGCTTCGCAAACGGACCGCACTGAAAACTGAAAATGTTTAACTACATAAGAACGAAACCTTGAATGGGTTTACGGCTTCGGAAACGGACCACACTGAAAACTGAAGGTGTTTAACTATATAAGAACTAAACCTTGGATGGGTGTACGTCTTCGGAAACGGATCACAGCGAAAACTCTATTTGTTTAATTATATAAGACCTAAACCAGTGACTCGAACTTATCATTCTTTGATAATGGCATGTGGGATCATGCCGAAACGTCGGAGTTAGTGGCCGGGGGCCGAACTTGAATCCAAGACGCCGAAAACCCAAGAAAACTTTATTATTTTATATATATATATATATATATGTTCCCTTTTTATAATGAATAATCCACTGTTGTGGTCTCGAGGTAGCGTGCTGCCTGGTCACGCAGCGGGCCCGGGTTCGATTCCCGGTCGGGACAGGCTCCTTGGTGAGGTTTTTTTCGGGGTTTTTCCTCACCTGTAAGACATATGTCTGGAAGCGTAGGACTCAACGGTCACTGAAAATCATCCGGCCATCATCATTATCATTATTATCATCATTCATCACCGATGTGGAGAGCAACGGGAAGCTACCACACCTGTAATTCCGTAGTAAAGCTGCAAAACATAGCATGAAAATGCTATGATTGTAGTGAAATACCTGCCCTCGGGCAGAGTTACTATGGATGGATTACAATGATATACAAAAGTTAATGCATAGTGTTGTTCTAAATACGTCAGTGGTCTTGTAGAAAAAATTCAAACATTTTACTAAAATATTATGGGACGAATTAAAAATTTATTATGCAAATATTTAAATGGATTTTCTTCAATAACTCAAAGACTTGCAATCCTAGAAGGATGAAACTTCACATGATGGCATGAAAGTGTGAACAAAAATCAAGTACTTAGCTTAGAAAATGTATAAAATAAAAATATCACCCATCACCCCCCTTAACATTCTCATAAATTGGACGTTGGTTGGTATGTCTCCGCTATAGCATAATGTTTACTCAAGTTTGTGCTAGAGGTAAAATGTTTACTCAGATTTCCGATAGAGGGAAAATGTAACTCAAGTTACCATTAGAGGCAATTTAGCATGCGTATTTAACGGAAATTTATATTTGATGAAAAGGGAATCGGATGCGCATATTGTGATGATGATCAGTTGTTAAAATTCTGACATCATATAGCGGTTTAACCAATCAAATTATCTCGTTAGTTGGGGGAAAATGGATAGTCAGGTGGAAAAATGTCACGTTTGTTCACAGTTTATTGATAACATGTATGAAATTTATTTCGGTGGGTCAGCATATTTTAATGAAAAGAAAACTGTTTTTCTTAGAATGGTAGAAGATACCGTACCCAGGTGAAATTTCTGATAACAGCGACTTATCTGTTTCAAAGAGTGATCATTATTTTATTGCAATTAATAATAATATGTGAAAATTGCATGGGTGTGCGAGATATCTTGATTTTTTCTATTAGCGTATTTTCATAATTGACTATTCTGTTTCATCCACGAAAACAGCCATCTGAGAGTAGGCCTACATATATTTTTAGTTATGTGATCATGTCGACAACTACATGGACATCTCATTACTTTCTACTTCGTACAAAATTTTTTACAAATATGTTAATATCCAGAATAATGGGTTATCATCAATGCGGACATACCGGCTCTACATTGTAAATTGAAACCGTTCGTGCGGTATTTTCAAAATTGGCTATGCGACTTGCTTCAGCGGGTGGCGTACGCATCTGATTTGGCCTTCACGGCACGTGGATACATTAGTCAACTTTAAGTTATTAAGATACTGGGACCAATGTCGCTGGTGCATCGTATTTTCATGTGTATAAATCATTTTAAGGACGGATTTGTTCGACGGGTAGGCCTACTATATGAATTTATTCAGATATTTCTTGCTGAAGTGCTATCTTCAAGAACTCAGCCGCGTCAGCCAGAATGTGATTTCCAGGTACAATGACTATATAGCCCAGGTAGGACGACACATCCAACGTAATTTATAAGTTAAGATTATATTAATACTTCTTAAACAGTAAACAGGGAAGCCGGCATGCGCGCGTTGAATGCGGCTAATGCGGGTTCGTAGCGGAGAGTGAAAATACAGCTCGCGCGGATACAAAGTATAATGTAGACACTGTAGACGAAATACATCTACAATAGATCAGATTTTTAGTATAAGACAGATTTTAGAAAATAAACGAGAATATAACGGCAATATACTTCAACTATATGTAGATTTCAAAAAAGCATACGATTCAATTAGGAGGGAGTAGATGTGTAGTATAGCCTGCTGCTGGACTTAGGAATTCCTAATGTTACAGACTTATTCGAAAGTGTCAAAATGGCACAAAGAGTAGAGTGGTGGCAGTTAAAAAGTTTTCAGATACTTTTGAAATTGTCATTTGTTAAAGCAAGGAGATGCACTTTCTCTACTATTATGTTTTATACTAGAGCATGATGTCAAATCTTTAGAGGATAGAGAAGGTGCATTATCCAATGGTATTAATAAGTTGCTGGTTTAGCTGATGGTGAAGTATTGTTAGGCGATTGTGGCGTGATACTAATGGACAATACACCCACTCTATTGACTCTACTTTGACTAAAAGTAAATATCAATTAAGCTAAATATATGGAGATGCACAGTTAATTGTCAAATGAGGAAAACATGTCAAATGAGGAAAATTTGAAGAAGTGGCTGAACAGTAATTATATTAACAAGGAATGTGGTGCAGAAATAAATTAAACATAGGCTTAATACAGGTAAATCAATCATATTATGCTTAAGTGACTCCCGTCTTCGCAACTTCTCTCAAAAAACATCAAACTGAAAAAAATATATAACTGTTTTTCACCCAGTTATACGGATGTCAAAAATGAAATCTTACATTAAGGGAGGAGAAAATATTACGAGAATTTGAGAATAAAGTTGTAGGAAAAAAAATGACGAAAGAAATATAAACAGACAAATGAATGAAAATACAGCATAACGGTGAGCTACATTACATTTCTGGCAATCTAGGTGTAATAAGAAGAGTTAAGTCTCGAGACTGAAAAGGGCAGGACATGTGGCACGAATGGAGAAAGAAAGAGAAGAACGGAAATTGCTTATAGGAGAACCAGAGGGAAAGCGCCGAGTAGGAAGGCCAAGAATGATGTGGAAGAACAACATTAACCATGATATGAAGTAGAAAAATGAATGAGGGATGATTGGAAAATATTAACTCAGGACAGTGATTAATGGAGAGCTTATGTCCCCGAGGCCACTAATCTCAAAAGTGCCTGTGAGTTAGTTAGGCCAGTTAGTTATGTTATCCATTCTACAACGATAATATGGTGATTTCTGGGTGATAAATTAAAAAATAAAGGATTGCCAGGATTTAGTTTGAAAAACACGTAGGCCTATATATTGAAGCAAATATTTACATATATGTAATTGTATCAATATGTGTTTGACACATGTGGATATGAGGCCAGCAGCGGCTGGTAGCGTAAGAGCCTTCTAGGCCTGTCGCGCCATGGAATTATTATTATTTTCATTTTGATAATATATTTTTATATTTTTTAAAGAATGCTGTTATTTGTCATTACAGTAATCCCCGATATATTGTGAAAAAATTGAACAAGAATAATTTTATGGCTGTCACAACATTACAGAGGCACCATGAAATGAAAATAAATTGTTGGCATGAATACGGAGAAGCAGTGGAATGAAGTTTTTTAATAAGCAAAAATAGGGAAAATCCAGAAAAACCTGCCCTGGCTGCGATTCGTCACTATGTATCTCACTTGGAGTGATTGAGATCCAATCTTGGGACCTATGGATGGAGAGCAAGTATCTAACTATTGTACAAGTATTATTGTCTTGTTCAAATATTTAGTTATTTATTGTATAAACCGTTTTGAGTTTAGCAATAATAAATTTAAAGTTCGACGAGGACAATATTGCAACATTAGACTATTGTTATGTCCCAAAAGTTTATATTTTTTGCTTGTAAAAATATACTTTTCTGCGTAAACAACAAAAGTCAACGGTCGACTAGGGCAATATCCACACATAGAAGACTTTACAGTTATGTCTCCAGGAAGAATTTCTGCCGAAAAAAGGGCGTCTTAAGTTATCAGATGGCGATTTTGAGATTTTTTTTATGAAAAATTGTCTGGTCTTGGGTTACGTGTTTTGGAGATGGTAGGAATTAGAGAGACAGTTATATTACGGCCAAAGAATGATTCAAAACCTTCAAAGTTAAAACTCAGTAACGGGAACATAGATATTGTCAAGGAAATATGCTAAGATTATTACTTTTAAGATATTCTAACAATGAAGAAAAATGTATCCCCCAAAACATAACAAGTAGCTAAGTCAAGGTTTTCCAACCCCGAGTAACAGAAGCAGAATTATAAAGCAAGGTGGTCCTAAGATATGTGAAGGTCACCCCTTAATTTGGTATATCGTGTTGCACATGTATAGAGGTGTTCCAATATATTTGACCAATGGGAATTTTGTGTTAAAATTATAATGCCGGTGAGAAAACTGAAGTCAAATCCACGACTTTCTTGTAAAAATTGAATATAAAAGGTCATGCAAATTATAGGGAAGTCAAGTGGGGCTAGTGCTCCTGCTCTAATAACACTGAAGTGGAGCTATCGTGAATAATTGAGAGGAATTTGGAGCTTTTATTTTCTCCTTAAGTAAATTAAGTCGGGCGTAAAGTAACATCGCGTTGATTTAAAGATAAATCGAATAGAAAAGATTCGCGATATTGGAGCATCATCAATAGTTATATGACAAGTCGTGATTTATCAGTTTTCCAATCAAAATTATTCAGTGCAAGTGTACACATAACACAGTGCAACAAATAGCAAGGTCACAAAAAACTTTTTTTTTTAATGTAGAAAAATGTAGGTGTTCTTTATGTATTTCGACCGCCTGAATTCGAAAATTATACTCAAAATTTCGCATCACTCACAGTTTTTGCACAAATAGCATATTTTGCAATAATGATATTAGATAAGGACGTAGTGCATATATATGGCACATGAATCATGCAGAAGTAGAATACAACTTTAAAACAGCTACATATTGAAAAATACTGACAGTGAATAAATGTATACAGAGAATGTGGTACAAACGATGCACTAAAATAATTAATTCCATGCATTCTTAGTTGTCATTGCTTGGTTCCTGCTTTTCTTCTTATAAGAACTTTCATGTGTTCACTGTGAAGCATCCAAAGTAGTAGCCCATTCATCCGAACATCCCAAGTTCTCTGGTATTGTTGTTCCACGTCTCTGATATTCTGATGGAATCTTTCACCCTGTTCCTCACTTAGAGCGCCCAGATTTGGAGGAAATATCTCAAGGTATAAATTTAAAAAAATGTAGCTTCAAAATCATTGAGCATCGCAGCATTTTGAATGTCGTCAGTATGTTCTCAACTATGTCGATATACTCTGAGATACGATTGTTTCCCAATAAGTTTTGAACTAACACTTAAAGGCAGTCCAGGGTTTTGCTCCACGGCATTCATTGAGTGAAGGAAATCTTTATCTAGCATTAGTTTGCGAATATCGGAATCTTTCAACTTAGCATCTGACAGTTTGGGGAACTTGTTACATAGATATTTGCAACAGCTGCCATACTTAGGTAATGCCTTGACAAACTGCTTCATCATGACCAGTTTGACGTGCAGAGGGGGCAAGAATATTCTGTATCTTTCAACTAGAGGGTCGAACTTGATATTGTTGTCCCCTGGAACCAATTTATACCATCGGGGGCCACTGTTTTATCTCCCAATGTTTGTCACGAGCCCGACTGTCCCATTCACAGATGAAACAGGGACATTTTGTATATCCTCATTGATGTCCTAGAATCATATCCAAAATTTAAAATCACCACACCATCCAATTACTGTGACCGTCATATTAATTTTTGCAAAAACTGTCGGTGATACGATGTTTTGAATATCATTTTCGAATTCGGGAGGTCGAAATACATAATGAATGCCTACATTTTCGAAAAAGTTTTTTCACTGTTGCATTGTGTAATTATTGTGAAAAAATATAATAAATGCTTCCATTACGTCACATGAAAATCGATTTATCACTGGCTAAAATCACAAAATCTAACACAACCCTAGAGACCCTCATTGCTCAACCGTGAAGAACCGCCTCACTATTTCAGCAGCAGAACCACCAAGAAAAAGCACTAAACTACATGCATAACATATTTAAAGAAGAAATATAGATGAATACTTACTTTTTTAAATCCTGTTTTTAAAGCAAGCCCACACAGACTGTTTCTTCTCTGATAAAATTCATTTTTAGGCCATGTAAGGCCATCTTCGTGTGTCCAGTTACCAAACTGATAAGTATGCAGTGGTAATGCTGGGCCTACTCTATAGACTTCAGTCAGAACAACATGAGTATCCGCTGGTTGTGCCACCAGAAACTCACAGTCAAAAGGAATATCAATGCCTGTGAAGTATTCTTTTAACAGGTCATTCCTTTCCAGAAATAACAGCCATATTACTTTGGATATATTCACTGAAGAAGATGTCTAGAACAGAATAAAATAAATTCTTATTATAGAATTTAAGGAAAAAAAGTACTGCTGTATGGTATACACAGGCTGTAAATGAAGTGTATATGTTTTTGTGTGTTATAATGCAACTTGCTGTATTGTTCATGCTTCGAATTCCGCGCTGGGTGAATTGATGGTGTTTAATGTGGTCTATTTTCAATTTACGCACCACTTCAGCAGACCACTTTACGTAGATGATTTTTCTTGTATTGTGCGCAGAAAGAAGTGTAGCACGAGTAAACCTAACAAATTTTCCTGCATATAGAGTGTTACAGATATCATTGGTCTACAAAATAAAATTAAATATGTTTCTATCCTTTACAAAAATAGTTAATTCTAACCAAATTGAGGTCGAAGAACAAGTTTTTGATAGCTCTTGGTTCAAAGATATATATACCTACTTTTCATTGCTGAAATGTCTTGAATGAAACACTCTCTATGCTCGTCACTCAAAGAACCACAACTGTTTGGAAAGAAGTCGAGATGTGAGAGCAAAAAATTGATCTTGATTGACATTACAACCTAACTCTTGATATGACCACAGAAGTTCATTACTTTGTATATACTAACTGCATTTAGAGTTTGATGGCAGTAACCTATATCTGCTATTGATGAACATGATTATTTTTTTGAATAAGTAATTTTGTATTTTCGTAGCTCTCCTTCATATGTACAACTTGACCCACAGGAACAGACAGCAGTGTATTTATTGTTGTGAAGCCTAACTTAAGAGGAGTCAATGAAAAATCTCCAGTCTTCGGGATTATGCTCCATTATCAAAGAGCCATCAGACGAAGTATATCACTGCAGACAACCAGATTGTTTTCCATTTCGAAGGAAGGCATTAAGTCTCTTTTTCGGTATTTTTAAACAGACACTATAATGATACTGTGAAAAGGAAAATTAATGTCTGAATCAGGAATCGAACCGTGGATCTCTCGTATTCCGTACGGGCGTGCAAGACGGAATACGAGAGGACTACGGTTCGATTCCTGGTTCAGACATTATTTTTTTATTTTCACAATATCATTATAATATCATAATAGTAAACCACTCATTACATAAGTGATTATGAAAGAAAATAACTATAGACTTTTTAATGTTTTTATAAATAAAATTCATAAAACACTTTAATTTTAGATTAAAGAAAAATTATATAATGACACAAATTTGACAAAATATAACTCTAATGTACCTTAGGTGAAATAGGGTTTAAACATTTTGGATAATAATAAAATGTAGTATTATAATATGTTCCATTATTGGAACTGTGTTAAAATAACAGTATTGGAAAATGTTAAAAAAAAATTATGCAGACACACATTTTTCTCCAGGAGATTCCAATGCTGAAGTCTGGAGCCAAGAAGTTCAGTCTTGCTTTTGGTAACTTCAGAACACGAATTAAATCATTACACAAAATATGATAATTAAAATAAACCTCATGGTGTCACTTAATTTAAATGTTAAACAAAACAAGGGGGTTCTTAGTGTTTACAACCTATATTTGTAACAAGAAAATAATTACAAACAATGTAACAAAATGAATTCCTGTTGTTCATGAGAATGAGAGCTATGTACATATTTTAAAGATATTTGTTATTGATATTTAATTTTAGGAAGTGATATTTTTGAGGTTATTTTAATTATATTATTTTCAGTCTGATCATCTTACCTCAATATCAATGTTGATTTGTTATTGAACATGTTTCAAAACAATTCTGGACAACCTGACGCATAAAACAGAATTGTTTTGATACATGTTCAAGAACAAATCAACATTAATATTGAGGTAAGATGATCAGACTGAAAATAATATAATAATATTTGTTTTTTCACATCAAAATGAATAGGAATTAACTATTTTTAACTCAGATAGATATTGAATGTAAACCAGTGTAATTAGAGATAGGGAATCCTAGGTCTCAAACAAAAAAGTATGCCACGCAGCAACTGCGTAAACAAAGCGAAATCCTCAGTAGTCATACGTCAATTTTATGGTAGTACCATTTTGCTGGTTTTCGGAATATATTTTTCTTTTCTTAAATTGGAGAAACTCAATTAATGATGACAGCTGATTTAAAAGTGTCTGTCTGCAGTGGAAACAAATCATGCATAACCTAAGTTATTATGATATATTGTAATATAATTTGACGCAAATTTAAATAATATAATATAGGCCTGCTAATTCATTTTTCCATTACTTTATTAAAAATATTAAATACATAAAATCAATGTATATGTTTTATTCAATGCCCCAGTTTGCATTTTCGACATTTCTGGTATTCTCTCCTGGCATTGGCGTAATTGTAAACCATTTCTGAGGTTGAGGCGCCTGGAAGGTGGGGTTACCGCTGCCCCGAGGATATAATGGGCAATGATGATGATAGTGCTGCGCTAGGTGAGTCCTTAATAAGAAACTTAATCTAAGGCGGATATGAATGACGATGGTAGCCCTATGATGTTCGGGGAGCGTTTGGACCTTAAAGTTTCCTGATATTTGTCTTACAAGTGAGGAAAAATCCCGAAAAAACCTCACTCAGGAAACTTGTCCCGACCGGGGATCGAACCCGGGCCCGCTGCGTGATAAGGCAGCACGCTATCTCGAGACCACAGCGGTGGACAACTCAATGTATCTTTAGGATACATTGCCAATTTAAGGGTCATTTTTAAAATGCGAATAAGTAAACATGTCGGTTGCTAGAGTGAATTTTTAATTTCGGGTTTCACTCTTATTGGCCAGATTTCGGTAATTTTTGGAGAATACCTTCTTCCGTTAATTATAATAAGATATAGCGTACTGGATTTCGTTGTGAAAGATCGAATATTGCCACTTTTAAAACAATTTTTAAGTTTCGTTTCATGTGAACCTAATGGTCCGATTTGATGGTTAACGGACTTAACCTTACCATTTTTTAAATTAATTACTAAATACCAAGTTTGGACTCAAAGAAACAAAAATTAGCTGCCATTAGAACGTTAATGGACGAACACCCCCACCACACACACACACATATATATATATATATATATATATATATATATATAGGGATGGTATGATAAGAAAAATAAATGCCTGGACGGGATTCGAACCCGGAACTCTGAGTCTGTACCTCAGCGTGTTATCTATTACAACACCAGGCGAATCCAATTCAAACACTCATTTTTCTTATATATGTATTATATTCTCCATTATTACAAGATGTCGCGAGAACTCGGTCTTCACTACCATCTAGTAGCTGGCTATAACAAGTAAGCAAATTAAAGAGAATATTTTTACTTTATAGAAGTGACGCTTTATCGATGTTATAATTAAATGTTTAACATTGAGCAATGCAAGCTTAATATGGTATGATAAGAAAAATAAATGCCTGGACGGGATTCGAACCCAGAACTCTGAGTCTGTACCTCAGCGTGTTATCTATTACAACACCAGGCGAATCCAATTCAAACACTAATTTTTCTTATATATGTATTATATTCTCCATTATTACTAGATGTCGCGAGAACTCGGTCTTCACTGCCATCTAGTAGCTGACTATAACAAGTAAGCAAATTATATATATATATATATATATATATATATATCCCTCCATGGTATCTTTACCTTGTCGTGGTGGAGTGGCTTTCGTGCTTAAATGATCCTGAGAGCTGTGCCGGCGGTAGCATTGCTGCCGACAGGGTTACCCATGCCGGACTGGTCGAAGGTGATAAGCCAGACGAAAAAAGTACCTTGGTCGAAAGAGTGACGATCTTTCACCGTAAAAATACAACCGTCAAGAAATGCGGACATGGGTTTAACTGGGGTAAAATTTTCCGGAGGTCAAATAGTCCCCCATTCGGTTCTCCGGGCGGGGACTACTTCAGGGAAGCCATGCCAAAGGCTCAAACACAGGGACATGTTCCTAGGAACATGGAATGTTAGGACTTTATACAATAGCGGGGCACTAGAGATATTAACGCGGGAATTAGATAAATCGCCCTTGGATATAGTCGCTTTACAGGAAGTAAGGTGGCCAGGAGAAGGTAGTCAGGAATCAGGAAGATTTGCATTATACTACGGGGGTGCAGAAAGACCTGCATTTGGAACGGGTTTTTTAGTCAGAAGGAGGACCTCATCCGCTATCCGAGATATTAAGTTTGTTAGTGATAGGATATCATACATAATTCTAAAGGGTAAACATGATTTTATAATTTTAAATGTACATGCTCCCACAGAAGATAAAGATGACAAGATCAAGGATGAGTTCTATGAAGAATTAGAATGCTTATTTGATAGCCTTTCACGATATCATATGAAAATTGTCTTAGGAGATTTTAATGCAAAAGTGGGGCGGTAAGATATATTTAAACCAACAATAGGCAAATTCAGTCTTCGTGAAGATAGTAGCGACAATGGGGTTAGATTTGTCACCTTTGCCACATCAAATAATCTCATTGTTAAGAGCACAACATTTCAGCATAAGGATATTCATAAATACACCTGGACGTCTCCAGATGGCGAAACTCGGAACCAGATAGATCATGTATTAGTGGACAAATGCTGGCACAGTAGCATCATCGATGTTAGATCAGTTAGAGGGACAGACTGCAATTCGGATCATCATCTGGTCAGGGTGAAAATCAGACAACGGCTATCGCTTATGAGAGGAACAAACGCTAAAGATGATTCTGTAAAATTTGAATTAAAAAACTTGAAAAATGATGAAATGCGGCAAGAATACCAAATAAAAATTGCTAATAGATTTGAAGTACTGGAATCTTCCGATGACAATGTGGCAAACGAAGAAGAAACAGATGTAAATAAAGAATGGGAGGCTATAAGAGATACTATTAAATTGTCAGCATCAGAAAGCATTGGTTGTTTAAAAAAGAGGCACAACAAGAAATGGTTTGATGAGGAATGTGCCGACATTGTAAAGAAAAGAAAGATAGCAAAAATGAAATGGTTACACGAGCCAAATGAGGTAAATTTAGAGCAATTGGGTAGTATTAGACGGGAAACCACCAAGTTACTAAAGAGTAAAAAGAGGGAATATTTGAGAGAGAAGATTAATGATCTTGAAATGAACGCAAAAAATAGGAACATTAGAGAATTATATCAGGGAATTAGTATAGAGAAGAAAGGGTTTCAGGCTAGAACAAACATAATTCGGAATGAAAATGGGGATATGATTGCAGATTCCAGGAGTATATTAAATAGATGGAAAAGTTACTTTAATCAGCTATTAAACGTACATACAGAACAGGACATTGAGGAGGATAATTTACAGACAGCAGAAATGCTAGTCGCAGAACCAAGTGCATTAGAGGTTGAAATGGCGATTGAAAAATTGAAGATGTATAAAGCATCAGGTTCAGATGAGATCCCAGCAGAACTGATAAAATCAGGGGGAGAAAAATTGATGGACAAGATACGCTGGTTGCTTAGTATGATTTGGGAAAAAGAAGCTCTTCCAGATGAATGGAAGGAATCAATTATCGTACCAATTTATAAGAAAGGAGATAAAACTGATTGCAACAACTACAGGGGCATCTCATTACTTTCAACTTCGTACAAAATTCTAACAAATATATTAGTAAGCAGACTTACTCCCTATATTGATGACATTCTAGGAGATCATCAATGTGCATTTAGAAGAAACAGGTCTACAACAGATCAGATTTTTAGTATAAGACAGATTTTAGAAAAGAAATGGGAATATAATGGTACTGTACATCAACTATATGTAGACTTCAAAAAAGCATATGATTCAATTAAGAGGGAGAAGTTATATAGTATCCTGCTGGAGTTCGGAATTCCTAAAAAGTTAGTTAGACTTATACGAATGTGTCTAAATGGCACAACGAGTAGGGTGCGTGTAGGCAAACAGTTTTCGGACACTTTTGAAATCCAGAATGGGTTGAAGCAAGGAGATGCACTATCTCCTCTACTATTTAATTTTGTACTAGAGCATGCCATTAAATCTTTAGAGAATGAGGAAGGCTTACAACTCAATGGTATTAATAAGCTGTTAGTTTATGCTGATGATGTAGTACTATTGGCCGATAGCGAGGAGATACTAAAGGACAACACGCACACACTATTGAGTAACACTAAGAAATTAGGACTGGAAGTAAATATCAATAAAACTAAATATATGGTCACACGTAGAAATACATTATATAATGGAAATGGACAGCTAATGACAAATGAGGGAAATTTTGAGGAAGTGGCTGAATTCAAATACCTAGGAACAATAATCACAAATAGGAATGAGATGCACAAAGAAATTAAACATAGGCTCAATTCTGGAAATGCGTGCTATTATGCATTGCAGAGACTCTTGATGTCCCAACTCCTTTCAAAAAACGTTAAACTGAAAATATATAAAACTATTATTCTACCAGTTATATTATATGGGTGCGAAACATGGACTCTTACTTTAAGGGAGGAAAGGAGATTACAAGTATTTGAGAATAAAGTACTTAGGAAAATTTTTGGACCAAAGAGAGATGAACAGACAGGTGAATGGAGAAGACTACATAACAATGAACTACATGGTCTTTATAGGAAGCCAGATATAATAAGAACAGTTAAGTCTCGTAGACTGCGATGGGCAGGACATGTTGCACGTATGGGGAATGAAAGACTTGCATGGAAGCTTCTTGTAGGAAAGCCAGAGGGAAAACGCCCAGTTGGTAGACCAAGAATGAGGTGGGAGAATAACATTACATTTGATTTGAGGGAAGTAGATTATACAGGGAATGATTGGAAAGCATTAGCTCAGGATAGGGATGTATGGAGAGCTTATGTCCGCGCGGCCATGAACCTACGGGTTCGATAGTGCCAGTGAGTAAGTAAGTAAGTATATATATATATCGTTATTTTCGATGTCTACTAGATAGGATCGGCAAAGGTCTGTAAATATTTTTAAAATTATATATTCATGAGAACAACCTCAGTAGCTTAATTTCTTCCGAAATTGTTTAGTTACCGGTAGTTCAAGTTGTTTAGATTAATATACAAAATCAGAACTCAGTCTTGGATACCGAACCGCATTAAGTTAAGAAAACAGGTACATTTTGTTGTATAGTTTTGGGCGAATCGGAGATGGAAATTAACAAGAAAATATTCAGTTACGTTAGGGCACAAAATAATAATTATTCATACATAATATACACTATTGGGTAGTATATAAAACAATTTCTTGGCCATTATGGTGCAATAAAAGTGTTTTTTTTTGGGAATCTAACTACATGATCGCAGTAGACTGATCATCCCACCTCATGCTCCATGACGCCATGTATATCCCTTGCATTCCAAACGTTAGTCTTTATAACTTTCTGACGTCTGCTCTTGAACCACTATTTCAATTTAAAAATCTGAAACTGCGTAAAAAACTAAGAAAATTTATCAGGAAGCCAAATTTTATGGTCCAATTTTGCTGGTTTATGGAATACATGGTCATTTTGTTAACTCAAATTGGAGAAACTCAAATTTTATGCCACCTTATTTAAATGTGTCGGACTGTAGTGAAAACAAACCATACATAACCATAAGTTATTACCTATTGTATATTGTTTTATACGCAATTTGACAAAAAATAAATAATTTCTATTGAATCATTTTACCATTTCTTGTTTAAAATATTAAACAAATTAAATCAATATATCTTAAAGAAATTTGTGGATTGTTTAAATTCCATGGTATACGTTCCACATAGAATCATTCAACAAAGCAACATGCCGGTTGATAGAGTATTTTATTTTTAATGTTTTTCGGTAAACTCCCAATTCCAATGGCCCGTTTTCGTTGATTTTTGGACTGCATCTTCATCGTTATATTCCAATAGCATATACTGAGTTTCGTTGTGAAATAAAAAATTGCGATCTCTAGAGCTATTTTTAAATTTTTGTTCCAGGCGAACTCTTACTCCTAAAGCTACGATTTTGATGATTAATGAACTTAGCCTTACTTTTTATAATCAATTGCTATATACCGAGTTTGGATCCGAAAACAATTGGCACCGCTATAGCGTTAAGATATATATATGTTATAATTAAATGTTTATCATAGAGCAATGTAATATATATATATATATATATATATATAAACGTACAGAGTTTAGAGACTCGGGTTCAAATCCCGACTCAAGCATTCATTTTTCTTTTCATATCATATTTGCCTTCATTGCCAAATGTCAAAAATATAGTTATAACATCTAAATATACAAGCGTTACTGCTATAAAGTAAATATTCTCTTTAAAAATTGCTTAATTGTTATGTTGGCCACTAGATGGTGTTGGAACGAATTCCCACTACCTCTTCTGTGAATTGAGAATACTACATATATAAGAAAAGTGTATGTTTGTGTTGGAATTCTTGAGTAGCTCAGTTGGTTAGAGCGCTAAACGTACAGAGTTTAAAGACTCGGGTTCAAATCCCGACTCAAGCATTCATTTTTCTTTTCATATAATATATATATATACACAAATCTCTTTAAATATATATATATACACACACACAGAATCTCTTTAAAACAAAAATGTAATATACTACACTACTGTATGACAGAGATAGAAGATTATAAGAAAAAATAACTGTCTGAATTTAGCTCTGTCTTGCCGTCTCGATATACGCGTAATTAGCGCGCACGGCTGACCAGACTGGAATCTCAGGCTCCAATCCTGGTAGTTCCAGAAGGTGATGGGCAATACCAGATTGTTTTTGGTTTTTCCTGAAGTTCTCCCATTTCCCGAATTTCATCATAAGTAATGCCACGAATGATTTCCAAATTATCGATAAATTAATGACTCACGAAGTGAGGAGTGAATTTATCTAGACTATTTAACTCATGCCCCAAATGGGAGTCAATGAGCAATCACGGTTCAATGATTTCTGTTTCACAACCAATCAGAGTCGTGTTTCACGAAATATTTATCAGTGTTAAATTTACCATATTAAAGAAAGCTCCTCCTTTTTAATATTCTGAACAGGTCTGATAATGACTGTGCCTATAAGAAATACGGCTACCAGATTGTATATATAGTGCATAGATGTCAACACGTAGCTCTTGCAGGAGTTAATATAAAAACATTTGTAGCAATTTATTATACCACCAAAAAAAGAAACCACTATTTTCACTTTCTTAAATGTATTTTTTCCCACGTAATAATCCAGAAAAATATAATTGTCATATTTACATCATACGACATCAGAAATAAATTAATATTAGTCGTTCAAAATATCTCTGCAGGCGGAAGAATTGCGAAGCTCCCTTTGTTGCTACACGTGACGTCATCTAAGGCAGTGTTCACTGTCAGCGTCCCACGTCCCGTTCCCCTTTGCACTCATAGATAGCAGTATCACGTGTTCTATTCCTGCATAAACACGACTGCAGTGCCCTCCGTCAACAACTGCGCTTACTCCTTGAACGGGTAATATACAGTTTGATGTGTTTACAGTTTGATGTGTTTCATTTTTTCTCCACTAGAGAGCATTCTTACAATATTGCGTTCCTTTGGCAATAACAGTATGATCTGGTTGCAGTGACAAACAAAAGAAGCAGATGAAGCGTACCTATAGTTTCTCATTTGTTTTCAAACATCGCCGTTTACATTAAATATATAAATATTTTAAAATAACTATATTTAAATAATGATTTGTAAGTAAACAGCTTAATTTTATTCGTTAAATAGTCCTAACAAATGCCACTTTGATTTCCAAATTCTCTAGATAAATTCTCTCCTCACTTCGTGAGTCGTGAATTTATCGATAATTTGGAAATCACTCGTGGCATTACTTATGAGAATTTGGAAATCAAGAGTGGCATTTGTTAGGACTATTTAACGAATAAAATTAAGCTGTTAACTCACAAATCACTATTTAAATATAGTTATTTTAAAATATTTATATATTTAATGTAAACGGTGATGTTTGAAAACAAATGAGAAATGTTTGTTATGTTTCACTTGTTCATCACTGCAACCAGATGATAGTAATTATTGCCAAAGGATTGCAATATTATAAGAATGCGCCATAGTGGTTAAAAAGTGAAACACATCAAACTGTTTATTAATTAATTTCTGATGACTTTTGATATTAATATATCAATTATATTTTTCTGGAACGTTATTACCTGGGAAATAATACATTTAAGAAAGTGCAAACAATGTTTTTTTTTGTGGTATGATCAATTGCTACAAATATTTTTATATTATATCCTGCAAGCACTATGTGGTTACATTCATGCACTATATATACAATCTGGTAGCCACTTGCATTTTAACATTCCTGGCTTACTGAATGACTTTAAAATCCAACTAATAGAAAGCGCTTGACAAAAGAGACAAATATAATATTGCGGCGAGTGTCTTTTGTTAGCTTTTTAAGTTTGACTTATGCGTGTAAATCGTTAGGCTTATAACAGATTTCTACAGTTATATTATCACAACAAGTGGATAAATAGAAAACTGCAGATGGTGTAATGGATACTAATAAATTGCCTTGTTTTCGTTCCTTTTAAATCATTTATTTATATTTTAATTCTTATTTTATGGAAGTGGCATTTTGTTTATGGCCCGAAAAGCAAACATTTATTTAACTTACATTACTGGAATGCTCATTAAACCCAACACTTACCTTCTTTAGTAGGTTTTTTGTTTCTACGTCTATGAATGGCAAAATGAAGAGTGGTTTCGTGTGTCTATTTTTTAATCCGTCAATTGTATTGACGACTTCATTGAAGTCTAATAGTGTATTTACAACTCCTTCATTGATCAACTTGATAAGACGGTATATTTTCAGAAAATCCTGTAAACCTGTTAAGTTATAATTCAATTACAGTATATTCAATTTATCAGAACATTGAATAATCAAATACATTACTACGCTGAACTGTCATTATGTTTTCCAGTTCTTTTCGCTTAACTATCCGTATATTGCAATATTCTTAGTTTACCGTACTCTTAATTACTGGACAGATTAAATTTTTCCATATTTTCAACACGATCGCCATATTAACCATAATGTAATTAATTGTGTTCAGTTACAGAGGGGAAGATGAGTACACCAAATTAGTTGAATATTTGTTGAATAATATATTATATGAAGAAATTTGCCGCTGTTCATTTTCAAGAATCACAATAGTTATCGATTATTTTCGACAATCAAAGAACCAAAAGAAAATAATAAATAGTTCGCTAGAATATCGTTCGCTGGAAATAAATAGGTAAAACAGTTCAGCTAAGAAATATATTTAATCTCCATTATATTAATAGGATTTTAATGTTAATGCATTGTAGTGTGTGGTTTTAGGTTAATTTGTTCCAGTTTTTCTCTAATATAAAATAAATGTTATTCATGAATTTAACGGCACATCATGATATTGGTTTATTATTATTATTATTATTGTTATTATTATTATTCGAAAGAGTGACGATCTTTCACTGTAAAAATACAACCGTCAAGAAATGCGGACATGGGTTCAAATAGGGTAAAATTTTCCGGAGGTCAAATAGTCCCCCATTCGGATCTCCGGGCGGGGACTACTTCAGGGAAGCCATGCCAAAGGCTCAAACACAGGGACATGTTCCAAGGACCATGGAATGTTAAGACTTTATACAATAGCGGGACACTAGAGATATTAAAGCGGAAATTGGATAAATCGTCCTTGGATATAGTTGCTTTACAGGAAGTTAGATGGCGAGGAGAAGGTAGTCAGGAATCAGGAAGCTTTGCATTATACTATGGGGTGCATAAAGACCTGCATTTGGAACGTGTTTTTTAGTCAGAAGGAGGATCCTATCCGCTATCCGAGATATTAAGTTTGTTAGTGATAGGATAGCATACATAATTATAAAGGGTAAACAACATGATTTTATAATTGTAAATGTACATGCCCCAACAGAAGATAAAGATGACAAGATCAAGGATGAGTTCTCTGTGTAATTGGAATGCTTATTTGATAGCCTTTCACGATATCATATGAAAATTGTCTTAGGAGATTTTAATGCAAAGGTGGGGCGGGAAGATATATTTAAACCAACAATAGGCAAATTCAGTCTTCATGAAGATAGTAACGACAACGGGGTTAGATTAGTCACATTTGCCACATCAAATAATCTCATTGTTAAGAGCACAACATTTCAGCATAAGGATATTCATAAATACACCTGGACGTCCCCAGTTGGAGAAACTCGGAACCAGATAGATCATGTATTAGTGGATAAACGCTGGCACAGTAGCATCATCGATGTTAGATCAGTTAGAGGGACAGACTGCAATTCGGATCATCATCTGGTCAGGGTGAAAATCAGACAACGGCTATCGCTTATGAGAGGAATCAAACGCTAAAGATGATTTTGTAAAATTTGAATTAAAAAACTTGAAAAATGATGAAATGCCGCAGGAATACCAAATAAAAATTGCTAATAGATTTGAAGTACTGGAATCTTCCGATGACAATGTGGCAAACGGAGAAGAAACTGATATAAATAAAGAATGGATGGCTATAAGAGATACTATTAAATTGTCAGCATCAGAAAGCATTGGTTGTTTAAAAAAAGAGGCAAAACAAGGAATGGTTTGATGAGGAATGTGCCGACATTGTAAAGAAAAGAAAGCTAGCAAAAATGAAATGGTTACACGAGCCAAATGAGGTAAATTTAGAGCAATTGGGTAGTATTAGACGGGAAACCACCAAGTTACTAAAGTGTAAAAAGACGGCAAATTTGAGAGAGAAGATTAATGATCTTGAAATGAACGCTAAAAATAGGAACATTAGAGAATTATATCAGGGAATTAGTATAGAGAAGAAAGGGTTTCAGGCTAGAACAAACATAATTCGGAATGAAAATAGGGATATGATTGCAGATTCCAGGAGTATATTAAATAGATGGAAAAGTTACTTTAATCAGCTATTAAATGTACAAACAGAACAGGACATTGAGCAGGATAATTACAGACAGCAGAAATACTAGTCGCAGAACCAAGTGCATTAGAGGTTGAAATGGCAATTGAAAAATTGAAGATGTATAAAGCATCAGGTTTAGATGAGATCCCAGCAGAACTAATAAAATCAGGGGGAGAAAAATTGACGGACCAGTTACGCTGGTTGCTTAGTATGATTTGGGAAAAAGAAGCTCTTCCAGATGAATGGAAGGAATCAATTATCGTACCAATTTATAAGAAAGGAGATAAAACTGATTGCAACAACTACAGGGGCATCTCATTACTTTCAATTTCGTACAAAATTCTAACAAATATATTACTAAGCAGACTTACTCCCTATATTGATGACATTCTAGGAGATCATCAATGTGGATTTAGAAGAAACAGGTCTAGAACAGATCAGATTTTTAGTATAAGACAGATTTTAGAAAAGAAATGGAAATATAATGGTACTGTACATCAACTATATGTAGACTTCAAAAAAGCATATGATTCAATTAAGAGGGAGAAGTTATATAATAATAATACATAATAATAATAATAATAATAATAATAATAATAATAATAAATAATAATAATAATAATAGCTTTATTTTACCTGGCAGTGTTAAGGCCTTAAGGCCTTGTCTACCACTCAACCAGGTTTAAAAAAATACAAACAAAAAAATAGTCTTAAATCTAAGTTACAATATATATATATATATATATATATATATATATATATATAAACGATTACAAGTTATGAATACAATACAATTAATATTTATAATGTATTTTGATTTACTCTAAATTTAACGAATTAAATATATAATATGTACAATATATATAAAAAAACAGGAAAAGATTAATGTCATAGTATAAAATTAAATAAATAGAGAAAAAATAATTATTAGACAACAGGTAACTGTATAAGCGTGACTTAAAGGTACCAAGTGTGCGGCAACCTCTGATATATTGAGGAAGGAGATTCCAGGAGCGGGCAGAGGCTACTGTGAAGGAAGTAGAATAGGAGGAAGTGCTATGAAGAGGAATTGTTATCAGACTGCTATCTTGTGATCTAGTGTCAATATTGTGGTAAGAGGATAACTTCTCAAATCTAGACGCCAGGTAAGTAGGGATGTAGGAATTCAGAAGCTTGAAAAGTAGTGAAAGAGAGTGCAATTTACGTCTGTCAGTAAGACGGAGCCAAGAGAGGTTATTAAAGTGTTCGGAAATATGGTCATAACGGCGGATATTGAAAATGAATCGAACGCAAGCATTATGAACACGCGCTGCAGTCTCTGCCACAAGTCATAGTTTAGATCATTATATATAATGTCACAATAATCGAAGTGTGGTAACACAAGATTCTGCACAAGGATTTGTTTTAACGAAACTGGGAGAAAATTCTTTAAACGTCTAAGATAATGTAAGATGGAGAAAGTCTTTTTACATATGTGTTTCACTTGTGTTTGCCAGGTTAAATTTGCGTCTAGATGTAGTCCAAGATCTATTATTGAAGAAGAATAAGGGATAATTATATTATTTATAGTAATGTTTGGTAGTGTATATATGTGTCCCATTAGAATTACTTGTGACTTGTTAGGATTTAGATTTAGACCGATACTTGAAGACCAGTTAAAGATGGATATGAGATCGTCATTCATTTTTGTCAAGCTGTTATAGAGAGAATCAGGAGGTGAATGTAGGTAAATTTGGAGATCATCAGCGTAGAGGTGATAACGGCAGTGCTTTAGTACAGTTGGCAAGTCATTTATGTAGATTGAGAAAAGAAGAGGTCCGAGAACACTGCCCTGGGGGACTCCAGCCGGCACGTTGCGCCAAGACGAAGATCTAGAGTTTAATGAAACGTATTGTTGACGACCTTGCAGGTATGAGTCGAACCAGGATACAGCGCTGTCAGACAAGTGTAGGTGCTTGAGCTTTATCATAAGTAAGTCGTGGTCTACTGTGTCAAAAGCTTTGCTGAAGTCAAGTAAGGTTAAAGGGGTCAATTGACGTCTGTCCACGGCTTCACGAATATCTTCAGTAATTTTTAGCAAAGCTGTGGTTGTGCTATGACCATATCTAAAGCCGGATTGATAAGGATCAAGGAGGCGATTTTCTTGGAGATATTCCGTCATTTGCTTATGTACAATATGTTCCAGGGCTTTAGATAATGTCGGAAGGATGCTAATCGGTCGGTAGTCATTACAGTTAGTTGGTGTACTTATTTTTGGTATAGGCCGAACTCTAGACTGTTTCCATACAGTAGGGAAAATAGAAGTTATAAGGGAAGCATTAAAAATATGAGTCACTGTGGGTAGTATAATGTCAATGATTTTATTTAGCATTAAAATGCTGATGTTATCTGTTCCTTGTGCATTGGATTTAATCCGCTTGAGTGTTTTTTAACGTCTATAAGCGAAATGTCGTTAAAGTAAAATTTATCTCTTCCTATATGGGGGGATGGGGATAAGTCTTTAAGAATGTCTATTTTAGTCTTGTTGTCTGGAGGTGTCATGGGTATTGAGGTAAAATGTTCATTTAAGTCATCTACAGAAATGTCTATAGAGTCAGTTGAGGGATTCAACTGTCTAAGTCCCATTGCACGGATTTTTCGCCAAGTGTCCCGTGCACTTATTTCAGGTCCGATTATACTGTGGGCGTGTCGTAGTTTGGCATTGCGTATAGTTTGTGTAGTTGTGTTTCTAAGTTGTTTGTACAGTTGCCAGTTCTCGTCATTTTTATGTCGTCTGTATGTTCGGTATGCTTTGTCTCGTTTTGACATAAGTTCACGTATTGAGTCATTCATCCAGGGTGCTGGGGGCGGGAAAATCGTCGGGTTTTTACTGGCGCATGTCTATCATATAGTTGTAATATCAGTGTATTAAATGTTTCTACTTTTTCATCAACTGATCTAAGATTCCATATTGTGTACCAAGGTAGTTCTAAAGCGTCTGATTTTAGTTTAGTATCGTCTATGTTTTGTAAATTTCTGTACGTAATCAATTTAGAGCGTCTTTTAGGACATTGGAGTGAGTATTCTACGAATACAATGTCATGAGCAGATATGCCGGGAGCAGGAATTTGTCCATATGACAGTACTTTCTGTGGATGTGTAGTCACAATTAAGTCCAGTAGAGTGTCGGTAGTAGCAGTATGATGTGTGGCAGAGAGAGGGACAATTGTCATATTTAAGCTTTGGAACATATTTTTAAGTTGTATGGCTGGTGAGTCAGTCTGAAGAATATTTGTATTAAAATCGCCTGCGACAATAACGTGTTCATAATGAGGTAATGAATCGTTCAGAGCGTTTTCTAGATCCGAAAGGTGCCTTATTTTTGGAGGTTTGTATACAATGCATAAGAGACATTTTTTTAGACTTCCTTGAATTTCTACGAATAAGAACTCGGGGCGAGCGGAATATACAGAAGGGGACTTGTGGACAATTCTTGGATTAAGCTCATTTGATATAAAGGCACAAACTCCTCCACCTCTTTTATCTATTCTGTCATTTCTGAGCAATGTATATCCGTCTAGGTGAACAAGGGGACGAAGGTATGGAAGGGGTCAGCCAGGTTTCCGAAATTATCCTGCTGGAGTTCGGAATTCCTAAAAAGTTAGTTAGACTTATACAAATGTGTCTAGATGGCACAAAGAGTAGGGTGCGTGTAGGGAAACATTTTTCAGACACTTTTGAAATCTAGAATGGGTTGAAGCAAGGAGATGCACTACCTCCTCTACTACATAATTTTGTACTAGAGCATGCCATTAACTCTTTAGAGAATAAGGAAGGCTTACAACAGAATGGTATTAATAAGCTGTTAGTTTATGCTGATGATGTAGTATTATTGGCCGATAGCGAGGAGATACTAAAGGACAACACGCACACACTATTGAGTAACACTAAGAAAATAGGGCTGGAAGTAAATATCAATAAAACTAAATATTTGGTCACACGTAGAAATACATTATATAATGGAAATGAACAGCTAATGACAAATGAGGGAAATTTTGAGGAAGTGGCTGAATTCAAATATCTATGAACAATAATGACAAGCAGGAATGAGATTCACAAAGAAATTAAACATAGGCTCAATTCTGGAAATGCGTGCTATTATGCATTGCAGAGACTCTTGATGTCCCAACTCCTTTCAAAAAACGTTAAACTGAAAATATATAAAACTATTATTCTACCAGTTATATTATATGGGTGCGAAGCATGGACTCTTACTTTAAGGGAGGAAAGGAGATTACAAGCATTTGAGAATAAAGTACTTAGACAAATTTTTGGACCAAAGAGAGATGAACAGACAGGTGAATGGAGAAGACTACATAACAACGAACTACCTGGTCTTTATAGGAAGCCAGATATAATAAGAACAGTTAAGTCTCGTAGACTGCGATGGGCAGGACATGTTGCACGTATGGGGAATGAAGATTTGCATGGAAGCTTCTTGTAGGAAAGCCAGAGGGAAAACGCCCAGTTGGTAGACCAAGAATGAGGTGGGAGAATAACATTAACTCTGATTTGAGAGAAGTAGATTATACATTGAATGATTGGAAAGCATTAGCTCAGGATAGGGATGTATGGGAGCTTATGCGCGCGCGGCCATGAACCTACGGGTTCGAAAGTGCCAGTGAGTAAGTAAGTATGTAAGTAAGTGTTATTATTATTATTATTATTATTATTATTATTATTATTATTATTATTATTGAAGATTATGAATTTGCAACAATTATGAAATTTAATATATTGTGTTTGCAGACACTCCTGTACCACATTATTTTACAAACCTACTAATATTTTGTCCAAGATTCTTCATGGAATATAACCAAATAATATCAACGCCATTTATCGCTCTTTACTGCTATCAATTTATTTTTGTTTCCGTTTCGTCGAACTTTCCGTGTCTCAGCACTGTCTTATACGCTCTTGTTGCTTGTTGACGACGACTGTCCATCCATCGATCCATCTATCAATCCATCCATCCTTTGACTCTCACAGTCAAGTCGGCCCCGGTCTCCCCTTTTGGGGTTTCTTGACCAATCTGATTTAGTTACGCTTATTTCCTACAGATGTCGAAAGTGATTATGAAATCAGCATGTCGCCTGAAGGGACATTAGTTGGCAACTAAGGTATTCCTCCTTTCTATAACTAAGGAATTACTTGAATGGAAGAAAGTTGGTTAAATTTTACTGTATTTTTTTTTCAGACTTGAGGTTATTTAACGACCTGAAAATCTTCAGAATTGGGTCCATGGCTTAAAAGTCTATACCGAAAGACTTATCCCTTGGATTTTTCCATCTTAGAAATTCATCGACTCCGAACGGGTTTGAACCTTGTACGAAAAAAAAAATGTGAACTAAAAAAAATAATGCTATGATGTGACAGATCTACCAGCCGGTTACTGGCCTCAGATCCACCTGTGCTATTTGCAGAGGTCGACAATCAACCAGCCAGTATGGAAGTAACATGTGGTCATCATATCTGGTCCCCCGCCGTTATATCTACTTTCCTCAATCTAAAGCCGCTACTTATTGTCCAAATTTCTCGCGATGCTTGATGGCCGTCGCGTCGTTCCCATACTGAGGTTGGCAGCAAATATGAGATCAAAGGTAGCTGTTGTTTCGTCAAACGAACAGAAACGCAAAATTACTTACTCACTCGCACTATCGAATCCATAGGTTCATAGCCGCGCGGACATAAGCTCTCCATACATTCCTATCCTGAGCTAATGCTTTCCAATCATTACCTGTATAATCTACTTCCCTCAAATCATAGCACCTCAATCTTGGTCTACCAACTGGGCGTTTTCCCTCTGGCTTTCCTACAAGAAGCTTCCATGCACGTATTTCATTCCCCATACGCGCAACATGACCTGTCCATCGCAGTCTACGAGACTTAAATGTTCTTATTATATCTAGCTTCCTGAGGAATTCCATATGTGACTGACTGACATTTACAATACACTTTTGCAGCAAAATGGTTGCGTAAATATTACAATTGATTGAAATTAGGGGTGTTATCTACGTGATATTATAGAGGAATAGTGTGTGGTTAAGACTGTACTTAAATATACAACTTTTGAAGAAAAAAAGTGCTATTTGTTATCTATCAAAGTATGTGTAACTGACTGACATAAATGTCAACTCATCATGCAGCTTAACATGTTCATCTGCATCATTCTCTGAAGTGTGATTCCTAATTCAATTTTCCAAAATACCGTTTGGAAGACATATTTGAAGTTACATTCTCAATAAAAAACTAAACAAAAATCACAATTAAGACCAGAGTTATAACCTAATATATGGTGTGTGACTGACTGACTACATTCTGTGACAGACTGACATATCTGAATTTTATTTAGACTTCAATATTCTGGAGCTGCAAATATTATACAAATATTACAAAATAATATGAAATTATAATAGATAAGTCCACCTCTGTGATCTCGAGGTAGCGTGCTGCCTTGTCACGCAGCGGGCCCGGGTTCGATCTCCGGTCGGGGCAGTTTTTCTGGGTGAGGTATTTATCGGGGTTATTCCTCACGTGTATGACAAGTCTCAAGACAACTTTAAGGCCCAAACGGTCCCTGAAACCATATGGCCATCATCATCCTTATCATCATCATCATCATCAACCTTCATCGGTGTAGAAAGCAACGAGAAGCTACCACATCTACAGTTCCCTAGTAAAGCTGCAAGCATAGCGTGAAAATGCTATGATTGCAGCGAAAGACCTGCCCTCGGGCAGAATTACTATGGATGGATAACATATAAAAAGCGATAATATGGAGATGAATAAAGAACTTCACTCCTTTTATCATGTATAGGGAAATGTACAATTTGATATACTGTAAAAATATGAAATAAATAGTGTAATTTATTTAACTTGGTTACCATGTATCATTTTAAATTTCACAAAATATAGAAAATATTAACTTCTTAACAACAAAGGGTCTTCTCTATAGTTAAATATGCCTAATATGAGTATAATTGTATTACATCCATATTAACTGATTAAAATTTATCTGATGCTGTTAATAGATTGAACCATTAAAATAAATAAAAATGCCGATTTGGAATTTGCATTGTTCGTTTCAGAACACTAAAATTAACATTCACGCGTCTCAACTATAAAGACAAAAAAATTAACGAAAAGTACAGTGTACAAATTATTAATTTTTTATTTAAATGTGGAAAATTCTGTTATAATTCTTTCAAAGTAACCGATTACAAATTAGGCTATATTGCTGACATGAGTTCTATTTTAAACTAAACAATCGAAAGAAATCTCTTACAATGCGCGAAATCTTACTTTATCGCTGATTGTTTGCACGTGGCGCACAGCGTTGTCATACGTATTTTCACTCTGTTGGTTTCCAATAATAATTTTATTTTACACTACAGGTTATACATACTTAATCACATATACTCCACGTCAATTGTATTTTTTATACAAGAAACTTCATATGATTTAAAACTGTTTTTGCAATTAGCAAGCATGACTCCGTTTCACAAAGTGAATGCTAGTACAATGTGGCAACATCGCACTGTGAATCCCCGATAATGCGACACACATGTTATGTCAAAGGTCAAACTAATGCGTGAACCTTTCACGTTCAAGGACTCCCACACACACATTTTCTAACACATAAGAACAGCGCATTTGTTTTAATTCCACTCACTTAATACATACATATTGAAGAATCGCATAATGAGGAATTATTTAAATGTCATTAATAAAAATATAAGAATGTAATTAATATAATTAACGTATTTAATTTACAAGACAATGTCGTTAATACTTTTTTGTTAGTTATGTACCGATAACGTAGAATCCCAGAGGAAAATTGGATCCATCAATTATCGTATTGTGTAGAATAATTTTTGTATGTTTTATGTGACTGACTGTAGCTTACCTTAATAATTATAGGGCGCATTTTAATTATCTAGAATATTATAATACAATTATTAGTATTACATTTATAATCAGGAAGGACCGAAATATGGTATAACAAAAGAGTCGGTGAAACAAAACAAATTTATACAGTGAAATCGTAAAACAAAATTTCGTTTAATTTTGCATGTGTTTTCAGATTTCGGAATATATCATGTTCTACTATTAATTTAGATCAAAATAATCCGTATTTTAAACATTAACTTCTATAATCGGAAAATTTCATCTGCAAAAAAATATCGAAAAATTACTCCTGCGCCAATTTCAAAATTTTCACGTCGGTATGACATTTTCATGTAATTACTCTACATTTAAATCCTTTCGCTGACTGCCTTTTAGCTCAAATTGTCACAGAAAAAGGGCCAGTAATTATTTTAGGAAACAGCTGAACCGAACAGTCTACCAGATTTCCTAAACCATGTATATGTTAATACACAGCGGAGTCCAGCAAGCAACTGAGTGCGTTATGCGTATTAGCAATATAAGTGAGGGGACAAAAAGTCAGTCAGTCACGGGACTCCAGCGGGAAACATAATGACTTTACAAGAAAATGTCATCAATACTTTTTTGTTAGTTGTGTACCGATAACGTACAATCCAAGAGGAAATTTTAATCCATCATTATTATGTGTGTGTACGGTAATTTTTATCCGTTTTCTGTGACTGACTGACCATAACTTACAGTTAACAAACTATAGGAAGGACACATTTAAGGTATATAGAATATTAGATTCCAATTAATACTGTTTAATTTACGACCAAGGAGGACCAAAGTATGGATTAACAAAATATTTGTGAAATAAAACGAATTGATACGACCAAATCATTAAACAAGAAATTGGTAAAATGTTGCGTATTTTTTCAGGTTTGGAATATGACAAGTTCTACCGCTATTTTTAGATTAAAATAATGCACATTTGAAACATTTTCTTATAGAATTATAAAATTTGATATTTACAGATATATATATATATATATATATATATATATATATATAATATTACATCGACAGAATTATTCCTGCTTCAGTTTCAAAATTTTCACCTCGGTATGACATTTTCATGGAATCGCTCTCCTATAAAGACCATGTAGTTCATTGTTATGTAAGTCTTCTCCATTCACCTGTCTGTTCATCCCTTTTTGCTCCAAAAATTTTCCTAAGATATTTATTCTCAAATACCTGTAATCTCCTTTCCTCCCTCAAAGTAAGAGTCCATGTTTCGCACACATATAATATAACTGGTAGAATAATAGTTATATATATTCTCAGTTTAACGTTTTTTGAAAGGAGTTTAGACATCAAAAGTCTCTGCAATGCATAATAGCACGCATTTCCAGAATTGAGCCTATGTTTAATATCTTTGTGCATCTCATTCCTATTTGTGATTATTGTTCCTCGGTATTTAAATTCAGCCACTTCCTCAAAATTTCCTTCATTTGTCATTAGCTGTCCATTTCCATTATATAATGCATTTCTACGTGTGACCATATATTTAGTTTTATTGATATTTACTTCTAGTCCTAATTCCTTAGTGTTACTCAATAATGTGTGCTTGTTGTCATTTAGTATCTCCTCGCTATCGGCCAATAGTACTACATCATCAACATAAATTAACAGCTTATTAATACATCGAGTTGTAGGTCTTCCTCATTCTCTAAAGATTTGATGGCATAATGTAGTACAAAATTAAATAGTAGAGGAGATAGTGCATCGCCTTGCTTCAACCCATTCTGGATTTCAAAAGTGTCCGAAAAATGTTTCCCTACACGCACCCTACCCTTTGTGCCATTTAGACACATTCGTATAAGTCTAACTAACTTTTTAGGAATTCCGAACTCCAGCAGGATACTATATAACTTCTCCCTCTTAATTGAATCATATGCTTTTTTGAAGTCTACATATAGATGTACAGTACCATTATATTCCCATTTATTTTCTAAAATTTGTCTTATACTAAAAATCTGATCTGTTTTAGACCTGTTTCTTCTAAATGCACATTGATGGTCTCCTAGAATGCCATCAATATAGGGAGTAAGTCTGCTTACTAATATGTTTGTTATGATTTTGTACGAAGTTGAATGTAATGACAGAAACGCAAAATAAATAAATAAACCAAAGCTTATAATATCCATAAATGTAATACGTTTCAACTGCCCATATAGTCACTAACGTAATGTTAGTGCATTCATGACACATGAACTGATAATAATGTGCCTTCTGATGGATAAAACAAAACTATTCACTTAAGTAGGTATTATAAAAATTATAATGCGAAACAAGCAATACAAACATTATATGAGAAATGAAACCAAGTTCAAAACCATACTTTTTCGTTAAAAACCTCACTCTACACTACAATGTGCATTCTTAAATATTGTACGTAGTTTTTATTAATTTACAGCAGCTGTTCGAAATGTCTACCGAAATGATCACGAAAAACTGTATTGATTATATTTCAGTCACGGTCCAAAGAATATTCTAAATGTTTAACATATTAACATCACATTACTCTGTATAAAGTAGTCGGAGACCGTGGGTTCCTTATATAAAAGCATTAATCAATATATCTGAACAACTTGTGGAAGTTTGTCGATAGAAATATGTTACACTCTGTACCATTATTTTTTATAAACACGCTGTTAATGTACATTATTGCACAACCAAGTCTCTCATTAACATTGTTGTTGTTCTGCCACTAATTAGTCAAAATCTATAGCATATATCAGGGGTCACCAATTAGATTTCATGGAGGTCCATTTTAAAAGTAGTAAATCAAGTCGACGCGACGTCCGGAACCACAGTTGATTAAACATACGAAGCTTTCATGAAGCAATTAATGTTATAAGGAAATTATTTAAACTATGTTATGGCTATGAATTACACAAATTAAACAAAACACATGGCAAATACTAAATGGATACAGCACAATAGTACACGGTTATTAATTCTAGTAATTATTAATAAGTTTATGATAAACTTAACATATGGT
>JASPKZ010008485.1:0-139449 GCA_030220185.1 Diploptera punctata | reverse complement strand
AATTGCATTTTTGAAACCATTGCTTCTATCTTGCAAATGGCGGTTTCTTGGTTAAGAAGACATTTATTGGGAATTCAACCATTACTTTATAAAGTTAGTAAGGCTTCTAATGATGTTTTTATTATTGATTTAACATTTCTCACTGAAAGATAAATTATATTTGAAGAATTCCCAATAAATGTCTTCTTACTAAGAAGCCGCCATTTGCAAAGATAGAAGCAATGGTTTCAAAAGCATTTGGCGAGAGAGGGAATTACAACGTATATAAGAGAAAAAGTGCATCTAGATCGTAACTCGCCTCGGTAGCTCAGTTGGTAGAGCATTTGGCCTGGCAAGCCAAAGGTCCCGGGTTCGAGTCTCGGTCTAGGCGAGAATTTTTCTCTTCAAATATAATTATTACTGTAGTTATTTACAAGTATGATTCAGTGTGATGCAAAATTTCAGGACAAAGTACTTCAAAGGTCATTATGAACTGCACATGCAGCTGGAATAATACTTTCTAAAATTAATTATAACATAAAAATCACTTACATTGCTGTCAATGAAAATAAGAAAAAGAAAAAAAATACACGTAATTAACAACACACAACATTTATTTTTGAAAGAATTAAATAAAAATAATAGCAAAGAATAAAGATAGCACAGTAAACACAGTAATATTATCTCACTAACAGAGATGTTCAGTTTTGTAATATAAAGAAAAATGCATATAATTAAACTTTGCTAAATGGGAAAAAAGAGATGAACAAGCAGTAGAAATCAAAAAAAAAAATGCAAAGAAGCAGACTTAATGACAGAACATTTATACACAATCAGCAGAAAACAAATGTTTGTTTGAAATAAGTAAATTATTATACACAGCCAGATAGTACAATTAAAAGTAAAGAGAAAAGTTAATACCTGAAGGTCTGGGGTTAGATTCCCAGTTCATGCATTAATTTTTCTCTTTACTATTAATGTTTGTTTGTTTTACTAATGCTGAGCACTTGGCAATGCAACCATCAGAGCTCTCTTGCTCTCTGATACTCTTGTAGAATACACAAGGGATAGAGCGGGGAAGGGATAATTCCAATTCTGTGCAAATGCTTTGTCAGACAATATGACTGTGGCCAATCTAAAAGATACATCAGCACTTTTCTTCGGTTTACATAACTGGTTGTTGAGTCACTCCTATTTTTATTTCCTGAAACTTCATTAATAATTGGACAATATAATTTAAATTCTGAAGTGATTAATCTCTTAGCTGTTAGGAATGGCAAGTCTGATGCACAATACTACATCCTTTCAACAGTGTCATACAAATAAACCAAAGTGTACTAAATAATAATAAATTGGTAAGAGGCACTCGAAAGAGCATTAAGCAAACCCACTGAAAAACTATCTTATTAAGTTTTTTTTAAATGACATAGCATTTGCAACAATCTATTGTTTTATTACACACAGTTGACATGCTGTCAGTGACAGCTGCTATTGACTTACAAATAAATGTGAACTTTGCAATGTGATGGATAGTGAACATTCCACCACACTAACTTTGTGACAAGTCTGTACTGGAAAGTCAGAGATACCATCAAATCCTGCCATTGGATAAATAAATCTTCTTCTTCTTCTTCTTCATCCATATAAGTCTTAGGCCTAGATCTCATAGATGAATTTTGTATTCAGCGTTTCCTTGAACAGCCCAGAGATCTCTTCCCTGTTGGACAATAATGAAGCATGGCTTTGGGAACTCTATCTGAATTTATTTTTGCAATGATTCATCCAGTTGTTCTAGTATTCTTTTATGTACTTAATGACTGTAGTTCCTTCAAGACATCATCATTGCATTTGTAATCCCACTTGGTGTACCCTGCTGTATATCTCATTTCACTACAAGTTATCCTGCTTTTCTCTCCTTTCCTGAAAGTCCATAGCAAAGGCAGGTCTTGGATAAATAAATAGGCTCCTAATTAGCCTTGTTAAGTTTTGTTCATGAGTGCTATTAGCTCTTTGCATCCCATTACATATGGCATTATTACAATCTAGCTTCCTACATATGAGGAGGTGGTCAACATTCATACATGTTCTGCATTTGTCCATTCATCTGATTTATAAAATTTTAATTTTGTATAGATGGGAAGGTAAACAATCATGTTCTGTTTTAATCAGATGTAAATGTACTTAGATATCTCGTGCCGTAGCAAAGTGGTTAAGGTAAAGGCCTTGACCCAGAGCTACGGAACTTGCACTGGTTCAAGTCTCCATGGGGAAAGAAATTTTATCATGGAATTTCAGCCAGTATGGGACAGTGCCCATCCAAGCATCATGAGTAACAATAAGTAGCGGTTCCAGGTAAAGAAAAGAGCTGTAATGGCTGGGAACCCACATGTCATCCCTACAGTGGCAGATAATTGTCTACTTCTATGATTAACACAATGTAAATGTGAGGCCAGCAGCCAGCTGGTAGGCCAAGAGCATTCAAGGTCTGTGCATCATGGAGTTTTAATTATACTAGGGATTAAGTTATGTAGGTAGGAAAAAAAACACTATGAGGTTTATTTAATTTTGTTTAGTTGTTTCTTATACTTCTTAAGAAGTATGAGGTGAGTCAAGAAACAACTTAACAAAATTATACTAAGGATTGTTTGAATAAAAGTTGAATCAGGATGCAGTCTTCTCTCTTTAGCAAAGGTTTTAAAATCTAACCACTGTAATACTAAATAAAAACTGATAAACAGAATGTAATAAAGTTGTAATTAGTCATAAATACATTTTATTAGTATTTGTTTTGGGATATATTTTGGAATATCTTGTTTCCGACATTAACATACCCAGATTGGTCATTGAGGGATTTTACCTCTCTCTCGTGGTAGTTTTATATACTTATTTACTGAAGTATTCTCAGATAAGATGTCAAAATTCATAATAGTATTTTTATTTTTATAAAAAATGAACATTTTCCACAAATTGTCAGTTTCTAGGGTTAATCATTTGCTTATTCATCAATCTTGTGTCCTCCAATCCACCAATGACCTGCTAATGCTGTTTTTATATTTGATGTTCCTAAAGTGTGTTTCATTCCGATTTTGAAATTTAATTTTTGTTTCATTTGATGTGAACATTTTGTACAATTAATTCTGTAGATACCAAATTTCTTACCAAGGAAGATCTTATATCCTTTATGTTGGCTATTTTTTTAATATTAAAATTACTTTTGACGGGCCAGATTGATGTTAAAATTCTTAAATACTTTTTTAACTTATTATTGAATTTTGGATGAAAATTGTTGGATGTTTGCTATTTTCCAATGACTGAGTGTTGATTTAAGTAATTAATCCTCTTGCTTCCCAATTAAGATTTGCTACATCCTATTTCTTTGTGTTCAAGTCATTTGCACAGAGTCTATCCATTAGTGAGTTGGTGCTACAGATGGTACACTTGTAACTTTATAGATGTTTATTCAAACAGTCATGGACAGTGTAGAATCTGTAGAGAGCTGTTGCTTTTCTTGGTAGTGTTTCATGGTTTCTGTTTTTCATATTGCTTCTTAGATAATGCATCTAGAATGAGCTTTCATCTTAAACCATTATATATAATAATAATAATAATAATAATAATAATAATAATAATATAATAATACTTTATTTATTCTGGCAGAGGTTGTTTTAAGGCCATAAGGCCTCTCTTTCCACTCAACCAGCACAATAACTAAATATTCGACAAATATAGATATATACTATACTAATTATAAACAGTTAAAGATACAATAAATCTAGCAACGTAAATGTCATGTACAAACAACATTTTATAGGGTAATAACCAATAATGATACGATTAAATAATAATAATAATAATAATAATAATATTAATAATAATATAATATGTACATTATACAGGAACACCAATTAATATATATATCTTACACTGGATAATAATGAAGTCGAGTTTAGAGCAAATATAAATTTAGATTTCTTTTAAAAGATGCCAATGTCCAGCACCTCATACTTTGTTATTCTTGAGACATATTCAGAAGGATTCCCTTTTTTCTCTTTGCTATCTCCTGTCTATTGTAGTATGTTGTGATGGTTTTTAATTATGGCAGTGCCAGCCAGGAAATCAGCTGCTCATTTCCTTTAACACTCTTGGTATGGAATCTCTGCAATGTAAATTGTTTTTTCTTGTACTTTTGAAGACTTGTAGATGATGCCTATTTCAAATGTAAAGTTGTTTTATGGTTCTATTGCATATTTTGATTTTTATTATAACTTTTTTTTGCACGCTTTATGAAATTGTGTAATATGTGCTTGACTGCTGTGTTGCTATGCTTATAGTTTCTGTGGATGATGGACCAAGTGTTACATTAATGTGATTCTATATTCCAGTGACCTGCTTCTTCCTCTGGGTGATCAAAGTGTTTAGTATATTTTCTAACAAATTACAATTTTACTCATGCTTAAAGTGAGTACAATATCAGTAACTTAGCATACTCTTCTTCTTCGGCTTCCCCCACTTATAGTGTGCCGTCTTCAGTTTCCATTTATCTCTATCATTCCAATCCCCCTCTTCCAAATTCCCTATCCTCCATTATTGTTCTGACGTAGGTTTTCCATTTCCATCTTGGTCTGCCACTTTATTTCTTCCCGGGGGGTGACCATTGGTATATATTTTTTGGCCATCTTCCCATTTTCCATTCTTTGTACATGGCCATATAATTTAAGCATTTGATTTTTCAATCCTCTCTTAACAACAGATGTTCATTTCTCTCCAAAGGAATTCATTTATTATTTTATCCTGTCTTGTTTTTTGGAGGCATCTTCTTAAAATAATTAAATTCAACCTGTTCTAATTTTATTCTTTTGTAATTCCATCAAAGACCAGTTTTGCTTCCATATGACAAAATATTCTGTATTATGCTCTTATACATTTTCATGTTAGTTTCTGTTGTAATATTTTTGTTCCAAATTACTCCATGTAATGTCTTAGTTGCATTTTTTGCCATTGCATTTTAGTCTGTACATCTCCCTCACAGGTACCTCAAACTTGTAATTATTGACCAAAGATATTTAAAAATTCACATTTTTTTTTATTTTCCCTGTTTCAAGTATGAGGTCATCCACATCCTTTCCCAAACACATATATTCTGTTTTCTGTAAATTTATATTCAGTCCCCATTTTTTATCCATCCATCCATAGTAATTCTGCCCGAGGCAGTGTCTTCACTTGCAATCATAGCATTTTCATGCTATGCTTGCAGCTTTACTAGGGAATTGTTAGGTTGTGGTAGCTTCCCGTTGCTTTCCACACCGGTGATGAAGGATGATGAGATGATGGCCATGATTTCGGGGGACTGTTTGGGCCTTAAATTTTTCCTGAAATTTGTCTTACAGGTGAGGAAAAACCCCGATAAAAAACCTCACCCAGAAAAACTTCTCCGACCGGGGATCGAACCCGGCCCGCTACTTGACCACGGCAGGCACAGTACCTCTAGACCACACAGCGTTGGACCCTTTTTTTTATATTCTTCTATTAATTATATATATCATATATTTCATATCATCTTCATCCCCTGCCAAAAATTATTTGATCATCTGCAACAACAATGAATGCAGTACTTTTCCTCCGATAGGAATACCCATTTCAGAACTTTTTTTATACCATAAGTTAAGAGCCTGGTCTAAATAATGTTAAAAGGAATTGGTGACAAACTGCATCCCTGCATAAGGCCTTTATTCACTGTGATTCCTCTGTTAAATTATTCTGTATTTTTACTTTAGCTTTTTGTATTATTATAGATCCTCCTAACAATATTAATCCATTTATCACAAGATATTCAGATTTCTCATTGCCGTCCAAACACAATTGTCGAGGTACACTATCATATGCCATCTCTAAATCAATCAAGGTCATATATAGTTCTTTATTTTTTTGCCAGGATTTTCTCTTGTAATTTTCTAATACCGAAAATATTATCAATACATGTCTTCCACTCCGGAGTCCACATTGTTCTCTCTTAAGTTATCTTTTATCTCCTTAAGTTTTAAAATTATAATTTTACTAAAAATCCTAGCTGTTGAAGGTATAAATGCTTATACCTCCATAATTGGAAACACAGTTTTTTTACACTTTTTTAAAAATAGGAAGTAATGTACGATAAAATTCTAGTCTTCTGTGATATTCTCTCCAATTTCAATTTTATTAAAAATTTTGTTGAAAAATATACTAAAATATCTCCTCCATGTTTTAGGAGTTCGTCTGAATATTTCCTGGTCCTGGTGCTCTCCCATTTTTTGCCCTCTTTCAAAGCTCTTTTTACTTCATCTTCTTTTGTTATCTCTGGAAGTGTCAGATTTATAATTCTACATCCGTATCTTGAAGTTGAAACCTCATTTCTATTTTCCTGAAGTAAACCTTATAATGTTGCATCCATTCTGATGGTCTTATCAACTGAATATTTATCTTCTTTCTTTCTGATTTCCTGATATTTTGCAATGTTTTTCCAAGCTTCTTTGGATCTAGCATATCCAATCGAATGATCTATATTCGAGCATATATTATCCGAGTACTCATTTTCTCACTTCCACCTTTGTTTTATGTTTTTAAAGTGATATATTCATTTCGAGATGATGTTGAGAGATCTGATAACACATTTCATCCGTGCTTTCTTTTTTTCTTCTACTAATTTTTTTAATATCTTGATTAAACCATTCATGCTTTGCATATTCAATCTCACAAAATAACAGCAAGCTGAAAAGAATTCTTAACTGAGCCAGGATAATTGCTCAGTTAAACTTGGTTCACCAAATGTGTCATTTTTGTGAGCATATTCTTTTTACTCCATTTTCACTGAACAATATGATAATTTGGAAAAGCACAATATTTACATCAACCCCAGGGCTTGGATTTATCATAATTCCTTCCTAAGTGAATGCCAGCATTATTATAATGAATGGGAGACCTTCATGAAACATCCACATCACAAAATTAAAATACAGAACAAAGCATTGAAATATGCAATTAAATTACAAGTGGAGTTTACTGAAGCAGAGACATCATATCAGATTAAAATACAAAAGAATGAAATCTTTAATGACTTGGTGAAACTGCTCTCTACACAAATACAAAATATAAATAAACAAAATGTAGCATACATATATTTCCACTTGCCACAATATATTTTTATGTTGGCCAACATTATATGGTTTTTAATATCTATATAAACTGAAACAAAAAGGAAAACCACAACTCATGTCCAACACAGGGTTGAGTCAAGGGATTGAGATGTGAAGAAGCCCTGTTACATTGGAGGTCACTGAATAACAAGGATGCCTAACCATGCCTGATGTTCCATCACAGGGGCAGATGAAATAAAATAAAATAAAATTAATTAGATGAGTGTGGAGAAATGGTGGAAAGAAAATTGTGGCAGGGAAATATGGGATAAACACAAGAAAATCCTGCACAAATTCTGTTTTGTCCATCACAAGGAGTGACCAAGATGAGAACTCAAGATCTCAGCGATGAGAGGCATAAACTGAAATACTGAGACCTTAGTAGGAGAATAATCAAAATTTCTCCCATATTTAGATTTTTTTAAATTTCAAAAGAGGAAAACTGTTTAGCTTATTGCTGGACTTGGAAAAAAAAAAAAAAGTATGAATTTTCAGATATAAACAGCTTTTTATGCCAAAAGTACTGCTATTGGAAATAATTGTATCTAATTAACTAACTGGCATTATTGAACCCATGGGTTTATGGCTGCATGGACAAAACCTAATCATCTCCTATATAATCTACTTCCATCAAATCATGGTTAATGTTATTTACCCACTTCATTCGTGGCATTTTCCTTCTGGTTTGTGCCACATATCCCGCTCATCGCAGTTTCCAACATTACTAATAGTTTTGCACTTTCATGTAGACTATTATAAAAATATATTAAGACTATCTTCCACATCCCCCAGTGCTAACAGTAAGAGAACATCAGATGCCTCATAATTCTTAAAACTACTTATTACCTGTAACCACAATAACAAATTTGAAATAGAAAATATGTTCCAATTAAAGAAAACTATTTATTTAATTCAAGTACCAAAACACAATTACTTAGTATATTAAAAAAAGGCATTGTCATTATTATCAAAATAAAGTGTAACAATTTTCTTGAACAGAAGTTTTCTGCCTGAACCGGGAATTGAACTCAAGACCTCTGGTTTTTTATGTACCAGTACACTGACCATTGTTCTTATCAGGCCTCCCTGTTCAAACAGAAATTTTTCTCTCTCTTATATAACCCTGTTTTCCGATAGTGTGAATTTTCATTCACAATGCAATTGGGTGTTTCTAATTCAAGAAGACTTTATGATGGTGGCAATGACAAAATATCTCGTCACAGTGTTGCGGCACTTTAATTTCTAAGGCTCGGACGTTAATCTCCTTAGTTCAGCTATTACTTCACTCTCTCTCAATTACAATATTTCTATCAATTTTTATCCAAATCAGAAGCAATAAAAATTATTCAATAGAGTAATAATTTTAATATAATGCAGTGAATTTTAGTGAGTAAAGAATAAATGTTTTGTTAGCAATAATGTAATGAAATAGTCCATTCTTTCTACAAAATCTCAGTTTTATCTCCCTTTATATGTTTCTGTAGACTTCATAAGTAATGTGTGTGCCATATTCCACTCTTCCAGACAATTTTTGATTACTAATGATTCACAAAAGAATTGTAAATAACCTTGACCATGTGGCATCTTTCAATCTTGTTTTGAAGTAGTCAGACAGCTTAGTTTGCCAGATTTTACAAGGGAGCGTTTTTAGAGGGTGAAAGACATTTTGATGGTTATGTTAAATATAGTGTGGAATGTTTTGTAAGCAATTTTTGTAAATTTAAATAACTGAGTAAGCTAAAATAAAATATTTTAGCAACAGTAAAATAGGACAAAGTATTATTCTTACTGCATTTCTATATACAAATACTGTATATATTGTATATACGAATACTGATGCAAAAAAATGCACGAAATACAAAGTTTTTAAAATTAATAAAGGTTAAAGACTAAGAAAAAAGAACACTGTATTATACATATACTTACAGTTTTAGCAATGAGGTATTCAATTTACAGAAACAGTGATGTTTATGTCACTATTCACAAAAGAAATTAAGTTTTCAATAGTCAATTACTGTACGATATCGCTCTAAACACACAGCTGCACACATTGCTACTTTGCAGTTTTTATTCTCCCCTTTCTAAGCTATTTTGTAGCAAATACTTCCAGCTCGATTATCATTAGAGGGTGTGGCCTTATATATGATGGGTGCTTTTATCCTAGTACAATCAGGAATTTTTTTGTGGTGTTCCAGCTGGTTTTCTGTCAGGTTTCTTGTATTCATGATGTAAAATCTCTATCAACTTCATTTAAAATTGTAAATTTGTGTGTTTCCCCAAATTTTCTATATGCAATAAATGCATTGAGATAAATAATATAAGAGAAACGTCTAAAACTGTTTTTGGTAGTATTTACTCTAGCATTCCTCCATTCTGTTATTCTAGATTTCAATTTGATGTTATTATTCTGCGCCACTATTTATTTCTATTTCAATTGTCTCTACCAAGTGACTTGTAATACTTACTTACTTACTATCTGGCACTATCGAACCCGAAGGTTCATGGCCACGCGGACATAACCTCTCCTTACATCCCTATCCTGAGCTAATGCTTTCCAATCAATCCCTGTATAATCTACTTCCCTCAAATCATAGTTAATGTTGTTCTCCCACCTCATTCTTGGTCTACCAACTGGGCGTTTTCCCTCTGGCTTTACTACAAGAAGCTTCCATGCACGTCTTTCATTCCCCACATGCGCAACATGTCCTGCCCATCCCAGTCTACGAGACTTAACTGTACTTATTATATCTGGCTTCCTATAAAGACCATGTAGTTCATTGTTATGTAGTCTTCTCCATTAACCTGTCTGTTCGTCTCTCTTGGTCCAAAAACTTTCCTAAGAACTTTATTCTCAAATACTCGTATTCCCCTTTCCTCCCTTAAAGTAAGAGTCCATGTTTCACACCCACATAATATAACTGGTAGAATAATAGTTTTATATATTTTCAGCTTAACGTTTTTTGAAAGGAGTTGGGACATCAAAAGTCTCTGCAATGCATAATAGCATGCATTTCCAGAATTGAGCCTATGTTTAATCTCTTCGTGCATCTCATTCCTATTTGTGATTATTGTTCCTAGGTATTTGAATTCAGCGACTTCCTTAAAATTTCCCTCACTTGTCATTAGCTGTCCATTTCCATTATATACTGAATTTCTACGTGTGACCATATATTTAGTTTTACTGATATTTACTTCCAGTCCTAATTTCTTAGTGTTACTCAATAGTGTGTGCGTGTTGGCCTTTAGTATCTCCTCGCTATCGGCCAATAGTACTACATCATCAGCATAAACTAACAGCTTATTAATACCATTCAGTTGTAAGCCTTCCTCATTCTCTAAAGATTTAATGGCATGCTCTAGTACAAAATTAAATAGTAGAGGAGATAGTGCATCTCCTTGCTTGAACCCATTCTGGATTTCAAAAGTGTCTGAAAACTGTTTGCCTACACGCACCCTACTCTTTGAGCCATTTAGACACATCCGTATAAGTCTAACTAACTTTTTAGGAATTCCGAACTCCAGGAGGATACTATATAACTTGTCCCTCTTAATTGAATCATATGCTTTTTTGAAGTCTACATATAGTTGATGTACAGTACCATTATATTCCCATTTCTTCTCTAAAATCTGTCTTATACTGAAAATCTGATCTGTTGTAGACCTGTTTCTTCTAAATGCACATTGATGACCTCCTAGAATGTCATCAATATAGGGAGTAAGTCTGCTTACTAATATATTTGTTAGAATTTGTACGAAGTTGAAAGTAATGAGATGGCCCTGTAGTTGTTGCAATCAGTTTTATCTCCTTTCTTATAAATTGGTATAATTGATTCCTTCCATTCATCTGGAAGAGCTTCTTTTTCCCAAATCATACTAAGCAACCAGCGTATCTTGTCCATCAATTTTTCTCCCCCTGATTTTATCAGTTCTGCTGGGATCTCATCTGAACCTGATGCTTTATACATCTTCAATTTTTCAATCGCCATTTCAACCTCTAATGCACTTGGTTCTCCGACTAGCATTTATGCTGTCTGTAAATTATCCTCCTCAATGTCATGTCCTGTATGTACATTTAATAGCTGATTAAAGTAACTTTTCCATTTATTTAATATACTCCTGGAATCTGCAATCATATCCCCATTTTCATTCCGAATTATGTTTGTTCTAGCCTGAAACCCCTTCTTCTCTATACTAATTCCCTGATATAATTCTCTAATGTTCCTATTTTTTGCATTCATTTCAAGATCATTAATCTTATCTCTCAAATATTCCCTCTTTTTTCTCTTTAGTAACTTGGTGGTTTCACGTCTAACACTACCCAATTGCTCTAAATTTACCTCATTTGGCTCGTGTAACCATTTCATTTTTGCTAGCTTTCTTTTCTTTACAATGTCGGCACATTCCTCATAAATCCATTTCTTGTTTTGCCTCTTTTTTAAAACAACCAATGCTTTCTGATGCTGACAATTTAATAGTATCTCTTATAGCCTCCCATTCTTTATTTATATCGGTTTCTTCTTCGTTTGCCACATTGTCATCTGAAGATTCCAGTACTTCAAATCTATTAGCAATTTTGATTTGGTATTCTTGCGCATTTCATCATTTTTCAAGTTTTTTAATTCATATTTTACAGAATCATCTTTAGAGTTCGTTCCTCTCATAAGCGATAGCCGTTGTCTGATTTTCACTCTGACCAGATGATGATCCGAATTGCAGTCTGTCCCTCTAACTGATCTAACATCAATGATGCCACTGTGCCAGCGTTTATCCACTAATACAGATCTATCTGGTTCCGAGTTTCTCCATCTGGGGACATCCAGGTGTCTATCTGTCTATCTACGGGTTTTTACAGCTGCTGCCGTCTTCCCGTGCCAAACCTCCAAAGCCTACGGTCTTGGGCATCTTCGATGCTTAGCCCTCTAGCTTGCATCCGGTGTATTTATGAATATCCTTATGCTGAAATGTTGTGCTCTTAACAATGAGATTCTTTGATGTGGCAAATGTGACTAATCTCACCCCATTGTCGTTACTATCTTCATGAAGACTGAATTTGCCTATTGTTGGTTTGAATATATCTTCCCGCCCCACTTTTGCATTAAAATCTCCTAAGCAATTTTCATATGATATCGTGAAAGGCTATCAAATAAGCATTCTAATTCTTCATAGAACTCACCCTTGATCTTGTCATCTTTATCTTCTGTGGGAGCATGTACATTACAATTATAAAATCATGTCATTTACCTTTAGAATTATGTATGATATCCTATCACTAACAAATTTAATATCTCGGATAGCGGATAGGATCCTCCTTCTGACTAAAAAACCCGTTCCAAATGCAGGTCTTTCGCTGCACCCCCATAGTATAATGCAAAGCTTCCTGATTCCTGACTACCTTCTCCTGGCCACCTAACTTCCTGTAAAGCGACTATATCCAAAGGGCGATTTATCTAATTCCCGCGTTAATATCTCTAGTGCCCCGCTATTGTATAAAGTCCTAACATTCCATGTTCCTAGGAACATGTCCCTGTGTTTGAGCCTTTGGCATGGGTTCCCTGAAGTAGTCCCCGCCCGGAGAACCGAATGGGGGACTATTTTACCTCTGGAAAATTTTACCGCAGATGAAACCCATGACGCGATTTCTTGACGGTTGTTTTTTTACGGTGAAAGATTGTCACTTCTTCACCCAAGGTACTTTTTTTCGTCTGGCTTATCATTTCCCGACCATTCCGTCATGGGTACCCCTATCGGCAGCAATGCTAAACCGCCGGCAATAGCTCTCAGGATCATTTAGCACTCAAGCCACGTCCCCCACGACAAGGTTAAATATACCATGGAGGGGTGACTTTGTAATATGTTGTTTCAGAAATTTCTAAAGGTCTTTTTGTTGGGCTTTCTACAAGTATCTGAATCCCCGTATAAGTATAATATTGTGATCTAGACTTTTTTGAATTAATCCGTTATGTCCTCCAAATGGAACTTGTTCCATCCATCATTAGGCCAATGCCATTTATTCCCTGATGATCTGATCTAACCAATGTCCGCAACTTAACTTATATTATTACTTTTGGTTATAAGCGGAGCCATATCTTGAAAAACACTTGCATTACTGTCACGAATGTCCTATTATAAGACATGTTTTTAATTAAATGCAATATCAAAAGCTTATCTTTTCCCATCATGAATTCCAAACACTATATAATAGAAAATTTAACTAAATGGTTTCCAATAACACACAACAATGTGAAAATTGAAGGAAAATGTAAAAAAATACCTTATAACAGTCCGGAACACAAATAATCTCATTTCACCCCTCATCATTTAGGGCTGGACTTGCAAGAAACTTCAGGACGAAATATTCCTCATTGCCACTTTGAGTGGTGATTATTTAAAATAAAACCACCACTTGACTTGTTGATACTTCTATTATGGCTATAAAGTTAAGAGAGAGAAAAAAATTGTATTTGAATAGGGACAGCCTGGATAGCAAAATTGTCAGTGTACGAGGGTCACTAGATAAGTTTTGAGATGTGCAACAATGGGTCATAGTAGAGTTTCCATACCTATAAAATCTTTTAAAAGTACTCTCCAGCACATTCTATACACTGTTGTATCCTCTGGAACCACAGCCACGCCACTCCATCTCACACATTAAACTAAGCATCTTCTGGGCTAAGAAATTGGTATTCGCGCATGCAGTTCTTCATGTTCAGGAACAGGAAATAGTTGCATGGACTGTAGGCTGAATGATACATTAATTTCATTGGTGTCTTTTCCAGAAACCTAATTGTTGCATTGGCTGTGTGCAAAGACGCATTGTCATGGTGGAGCAGAATTCCCACAGTCCAGTCTTTTAGCCGCTTCTCCTGGATCTTTGAGAAGACTTTGGATAGACAGACTTCTGTATACCATTTAGTAGTAACTGTCCTCTGATCCTCTAGCACAACTGTAAGCAGACGACCATTTGTTGAGAAGAAAGTGGCCACCATTTTCTTCCCTACACTCCTAGGCCTGGTTGGAGGCTACTCATCTGGGAAGACCCACGCCAATGATTGGTGCTTTGTTTCATGGTCATACTGGTAGATCCAAGTTTCGTCACCTGTCACTATGTCTGATACCCAGCGGGAGTCCCCATCGTTGAATATCGCCAGCATTTCTCTGCACAATTCCACTCTAGTGAGTTTATACCCTTCTGACAAGTGGTGTAGCAACCATCGAGAAGCAATGATTTTTCTCACTCTTAAGTATTGGTGCAGGATGGTGGAAACACTTGGCGAACTAATCCCTACGGCCCCCTCGATGTCCTTAAAGATCAGTCGCGGATCTTCCTTAATCAGAGTCTCCACAATAGAGACATTTTCTTCTGTCACCACTGTTGCTGGCCTCCCACTTCTCCCTTCATATTTAAGGGATGTTCTACCCCTCTTAAATGCTGGAAATCAGCGGAAAACTGTTGCAAGTGAAGGAGCAAGATCCCCAAATGCTTGTGTGAGTTGCTCAAGTGTTTGTGACGCACTTAAAATCATATAATATCATAGCAAGAAAATACTCCCTCTCAGGCTCCATGCACAAGGGTGCAGCTCAGAGACAACTGAAACAAATTGTTTCTACCTGCTATGGTTTTTACATATGAGGGTGGGGCTTTCAAATGGTAGATTAGTTTATTGCATACTGTCGTGTCTCAAAACTTATCTAGTAACCCTTATAGTGCATAAAACCGGAGGTCTTGGATTCATTCCTGCTTCAGGAAAAAATGCATATCTTCAAGAAAATTATTTATCATTGTATCTTAGTATATAAATTTATACATAACATCATAAACCGTAACAAATTTGATTTGATATCATTTAGATTAGCACAAGATTATGATTAAGGCATTTGGTGTCACACAAGAAAAGAAATGATAAATGAGAAGCACCAAAAGATAAATTACAAATAGCATCATGTTGCTTACTAGAGTCACATCTCTATTTCTGGAGTCAACTACTTTAATGAGGTCCTAGGGGATAAATCACAACATTAACATTATTAGAGAAGAAAATCTTTCTCTTTCAAGTTTTAAAAGGAAATCTTTTTTTTTATTTACCAGACCAATATTTTGAGTAAAATTATTATATCTTATTTGAAGAGAAAAATTATACACCCAGATTTATTTATTGATTATAATACTAATTTGTGTTGTTGCAGATTTTTTGTGAGGTTTGAGTATGTATTTTCTTTAAATTGAAAATTGTATTTACACTTTATTTAATTGCATATATTTGATATATTTTAAATATGAATTGTATTTTTGAACAGTTACAGGAGCATTTTATCTATTTTCTCATTTTAAGACTTTTTAGATTTTCTATTATTTGTAGCAAACCTATAAAAATTTCATAAATGTTATTTTTACAAATATATTTAGATTTAAATGACATCTACAGTAGAAATCATGGAAACCTTGTAGTCAACTTTGTATAAAAGCACTTTTTACCTTATTTTACATTAATTATTTTAAAGTAATTTTAAGTTTTAAATTAATTTTGACATTATAATTAGTGTTCTTAAAATTTATCAGAAGAAATACTATACGATAAATTTATTTAAAAAAATGAATCAGTAACAGACACCTCACTCATATTTTGTTTTCTCAACTGGAACAGGTTTTAGCAACCAGAAACAGACTGTTGAGACTATTGTATAGTCTTATTCTCTGATGTGCACAATTTTTCTGGGAACTTTTGAATTCATTACTTTGTATCTATTTATATGGATATACAGAGAGCTGCAAAGAAAGTGCTACACAACATTAGTGCATTAAGCACAAGACAGGGAGTGGCAATTTGCCAAGACTTGTGGAAGGAAAAATATATCAAACCTGATATTAGCAGACTTCTATGTGGGTAGGTGTCCTGCCATCTGTACCATATGTGAGTTCAATTATCCATTAGCTTATATTAGCACATTTTTATTGTCGAATCATTAGTAACAGTGGCAAACTGGTTCAGTATTAAGTAACAAGAAATCGGGCCCAAAAGAGTTCTAACTAAAAAAAAAGTCAATTACATTCTTGTGAGAACTGAATTAAGTCCTAGAAAATGCAGCCAGCTAAGGAAATTGGAATATCATGAACCATGTTAAGGGCACTTAAATGTTTGATGTTTTACCCATAAAACATTTTTCTTGTTCTTAGAAAAAAAGAAGAAAATAGAATTCAGCATTCACGTAAAAGGAACACATACAGATAACTATATCAAATCAACAGGTTTCAACCATATTTCATTACAAAATGGCAGCCTTCAACAGCCTAGTACATAATTGGTAAATAATCCCATGAACAGGAAAAATTACGAGTTGCAGAAAAAAACACATTATTCACATTATTGAGGTTGCAAAAGAAAATAGTTTCGGTGAAAAAATGATACACAAAAAAATTGAGAAGTACAGAAAATAAAAACTGAGGAACGAAAGCACTCTTCAGATATAAAAACCAAAAGATAAGAAATATAGAAAATTCACATATCACCCTTGGGCACACAATACATTTCAAAAGATTTTTGAAAAATTTAATATTAGTTTAGTACCAAAGAATGATTATAGTTTAAAGAAACTAATAAAAACCAACAAAAATGTAAACATTGATGATGGTAAAAAATCAGGAATATATGAAATAAAAAGTGCAGACTGTGATAAGACATATATAGGGAAAACAAAAAAGAAATTTAACCATCAGAACCAAAAAACACATAAGGAATGTAAAAAAAGGGGGAAGTAGAAAAATCTGCAGTGGCTGCTCATGTTTGGTCAGAAAAACACAAAATAGATGTAAACAAAATTATTAAAACAGAAAACAAAAATGAATTCACCATGTGGAAAAAAAATCTACACACAGAAGAACAAAGAAAGAATTATGAATTTTGAAATTTAGCAAGTTTATTGGACCACAGACAGAGGGAACAGGAGTCAAGAATCAGGGTCGACAACTTGAGAGAAATCAGTCTGTAATTGCTGAAGATTGGGCTCACAAGCCTTGAAACATATGTTCAACAAAAACAACCATAAGAAGAAAGAATACACAGACCAAATATCCTAATTAATATAAAAGATATTCAACAGTCGATACAGCAATTGGTTTGTGACTCAAACATTTTCAGATGAGAAAACCAATTAACAGATGAGATGTAAATTGATAATAATTATACATTGATATGCTCTTTATTTTTCATAATTAAAATCAACCAGTATTGGCTGGGATTGAATTTCCAATTTGATTAGAGAGCACAAAAAATACTATTAATTTCTAGTTTTTATATGTATTAATGACTAGAATCATATATTAGCATATAATAAAAGTTGCTTATAAGATTATAAAACACACCTGCTACTGCTCCTGTTTTTCATCTAGAGTACATTTTGGAGCGTAATTCTTAAGAGCTGTTTCTGCTTCTGAAAGCCAGATGAGAAGGCGATCAAATGATCCTTTCATATTCTGACCACTGTTGAAGTCGTTCTTCCAGTCCATGCAGTACATCATTCAGAGCAGCTACAAACTTTTCATAATCAAAACCTATAAACACCAGAAAATAATTATTTCATTATAAAAGAGCTAACATATCCATCAAAATGCAACTTTTTGTATTACAGCTAAACTTAACAACAGTTTTCAATTACTTTAAAATTTCTGATTTAGTCCTACACATTTTCCATCCACCTAAAGCAGTGGGTGGTATTGGAACACAGATTTTTTTTCATCCATGTGCATTATCTTTGTTCTTTTTAAAACAAATCTAATCTGGGAACCCCCAGCTCAGACTACAAGAACATGAGACTCGATATAATTTAAGGATATATAAGTCTAAATATTTATATGCAGTTCAAAGCACAATCACATGGGGCCAATTTTATTTATTTTTTTCCACATTGGACAAAATTCCACATTATAAAAAAAACTAAAACTTATTAATAATAAACTTAGATTATAGAGTACCGTATGTCTTTTTTATGTATCTTGGATTAATTGTAGTTCTGCCGCCGTTGAAAAGTGAAGTATAGTATAGTATGTATGAGTGACTTCGACGGTAACGTGCAAAAAAACAGTCCAATTTCGTCAGCGTTAAAAATGTCTCTTAGGCGCGTATCCTAAAATTCAAGTATGCAGTTTCAGTTTTCACTCACTAACTACACTTTCGTCCACATTCTTTGATTCCCCACAAATTTCATTCCACACTACATTGTGTCGTCTTTTTAAAACTATCCAGCCAACCTGAAGATTCCTTGATCATTATTCCCTAAGGGATAAATTAAATTTGATTTCCGTTAGGCATTTTACAAGAGCTAGAGCTTGACTTTGGAGCATTGGTCCGGAAATGTTTGGAGATTTATCTTCAATCACTTTCACTTTTTCACTTAATGAGAATGATGCATATGTTTCAACCAACTTTATTCCGTACATTCAGAACACTACCTGTGAAAGAACTTAACTAAATTAACATTTTACAGAGCAATTGTTATTTGCAGCAAGACAGGTATCTGTGTTTCACATAACAAGTGTGCAATGAGGTAAAAGCTCCTTATTCACAGCGGATACACAAAGTGCGAATATGCAAGTGTATATAGGGGATACATTCCAAGGTTGTTCCAAGGTTACACAATAAAATAAAAAAATTAATGAGAGATTTTGAACAATTTCTATTAATTATTACTGTCAGGTTTAGGCAAGGACTTAAAGAACTTAGTAATTTTTTTCCTGTTTTGCCGCTTTTAAAAGGTCTTTCAATTAAGATTGATATTCAGCTGTGAATTCTGCGATATAATTCCTTATTTTGTCTTCGGATTTCTTGATTCATTAACATTGAAACAGCGTGATATAGATGCACGCGTATAAATGGTCTAGCATTTTTATTTTTACTTTAAGTGGCAACACTAATTATTTTTCTTTCCTTTTACTCGACATTATAAACTGTGAACAAAGCACAAGAGACACGCGAACAAGCTGAAACACTAATATACCAAATGGAGGCATTTATCAAAGTACATATCGGCATGTGCAACACTACAACAGCTTTTAACAATGAACTTTAGTGTCAGTGACAATTAGGTTTGTTTTGATATTTATTTGTCCATTTGGTTTGAATTACTATTTGTAAAAGCCGTATTGGCCCCTGCCTTCAGTAAAAAAAAAAAAAAAAACTGCTGATGGTTAATAAATATAATTATATTTCTGCTTTATAAATTTTTTTTCATGAATTATGTAGAAATATCCTTCCATTTCCATGTTGGACAGATTCTGTTTTATGCAAAATAAATACATGTAAAATTACTATTATTTCACTGGGACCAATAAATGTGTTCACATTGGACAGATTTCCACATTATTCATGATCTGGATTAAACAAGTTTTACTGTATAAGCTTTATTTTATGTCTTGTGCTATGACCGAGCAGTTTAAGGCATGAAGCTAAGGGACTTGTAATGGTTCATGGGGGAAGACATTTTCTGATGGAATCCAGTATGGGACAGGTGCCCATGAGAAATTTGGGTGGCTATACAAAGTAGCGGTTCCAGGTTGAGAAAATCAGATGTAATGGCTGGAGGATCTGACATGCTGACCACATGCCACTCTTATACTGGCAAATGATAGTCCACATCTGTGATAAACACACATGGATGTGAGACCAGCAGCTGATTGGTAGGCCAAGGACTTTCTAGACCTGTAAGGCCATGGAAAAAAATATATATATTTTTATGGAGATGAAAAATGGTCTTACAAAAAAGAAAGATTAAAGTAGAATACAGGGAATGGAAGAGGAGAATACATGGGATGACTTACAGAATGGGGACACAAAACTAGAGGAAGAAGGAGTAGAGATAAAATGTTTAAGACGTATATTAGGAAAAACAAAACTCAGAAGAAAGAAATATGGGAAATCTTGAAACTGGATAAAGTATTGGGTGAAAAAAGAAAATAGCAGAATAAGATGTAATGATGTATACTGGAAGGCAGAAGAATATAGAATATAATGGAAGAGAGAGCTATAGATGGGAGGAAAAAGTTATCAAGGATACTGAAACAAGAATATATTGGAAAGAAGTCAAGGAAAGAGAAATATGGGATGCATTTTTCCAAGACTCAACCCAGCAACAGAGTACTTGAGGAATGAAGAAAAATGACAAAGAAGAAGATAGATACAAAACTCACTTGAGGTTAGCATTGCTTCTTTAGCTCAAGGAGGCAGTTTGTCAGTCTTGTTCATCACATGATCACTCAATGACTTCAGTTTTGTTTGTCCTTCAGAAAGACAACCTTTGCCAGATGAGCAGGTTTTTTTCCACTGTAATCAGTAGATGCATTATTTATCCAACAGTTAATGTTACTGTGTTATTATACGAGGGTGAGTTCTACACTTTCAACATCAAATTCAACAAAATTAAAATGTTTAACAAAATACCTCTACAGGCCTTCAATATAATCTCCGTTGTTCCTTATGACAAGTCCCGTATTCCGGATAGGACAGCTGTCTCATCATTCGGGTCACCTCATTGAGACTTCATCTAGTGCTCTTCACTCAGGTGATCTGCCACAAACTTTTCTCATCTTTAAATTTTCAGTAATGATTCTGTACACTGAAGTGACAGACATTCTGGCCTCATGTGCAATTTCATCACATTTTTTTTGTCAATCCTCTCTCAAGATGTCATTAACAATAATCCCAGAAGTGTATCTGTTGCAGTTGATGGCCTTCCACTTCTTGGGTTGTCCTCAGTACTTATCCGACCTTCACAGAAATGAATAGACCATTGTGATACTGTGCTATGATCCACTACATTGTTTCCGCACACCTCCCTCAGAGCATTGTGAATTTCAATTGGATTCTTTCCACATAAGATTCAATTTTGATGTAGGATCGTGTAATCCGACCTGACTCAGCTTCCTCTTCCATTTTAAAACTGAATTATTCATGACACAACCAAGCTAACCAGGACACACATATACAGCCGTCAAGCTTAAAGTCTGATTAACAACTGACGCAAATTTCAACTCAATCAGGCCACTGTAATGGTCGCACATGCGCCCTATGGAAAAGAACTTTTGAAATCGCCATCGTATTAGCATATAATGGAAATGAATTAATCAGCAAGTTGAATTTATGGTCCAATTTTGTTGGTTTATGTAATACATATATATATATATGTATTTCTTTTGTTAATTATATCATATATAATGCAAGAAAACAATTTGGCTGCTGCTAGAGCAATTTTTAATTTTCAGGTTTTATGTAAACCCTCACTTCTAAAGGTCTGATTTTGTCGATTTTTCTAGTATAACTATCTAGTCTAATATGAAAAGCATATACTAAGCTTCGTTGATCCGTTGAGCCCTCTTTTGGCAGAGATTTTTATGGATGACTTAGAACAAACCATACATAAGAATGTATTAGCTAGAAATGTTCTATTTTGGTATCGTTATGTAGATGATGTCATAGCAGGCTTCATAGGAACCAAAAGACAATTGAATTCCTTTTTAAATTTTATTAATAACATTCACAGAAGTATTAATTTCACAATGGAATTAGAAACAAATAATAGTATAAATTTCTTGGATTTATCAATAAAACACATTGATAATAAGTTTGAGTTTGGTATCTTTCACAAACCATCTCATACTGATACCACTATCCATAGTTCTTCTCTTCACCATATACTCATAAGATGGCAGCCTTTAATAGTTACATTCATAGACTTTTAAATATCCCTCTTTCACCCTTGGAATATAATAATGAATTGAATGTTATTAAACAATTAGCTATTAATAATAACTATGACCCTAAAATTATAGAATATTTAATCAAGAAAATTCATTACAAAAAAGCAATTAACAAAGTTTTTCCTTTACCCGAAGAAAACATAAAGAAATATGTCGTAATGTCTTACATAGGCCCACTTTCAAATAAAATATCTAAACACTTTAAAAAGTTGAACATTAATGTGGCATTTAAAACTAATAAAACTTTACAAAACATAATAAAAAACAATAAAACCAAAATAAAAAAATAAAATTGATCAGGTGTATATAAATTGAAGTGTGGCACATGTGACAATGTCTATATTGGACAAACTCGTAGACCTTTTATCTCTCGGATAAAGGAACACATGAGAGCATAGAACAGAAATTTAGAATATTCAAAATATGCTAACCACCTATTCTAATTTAATCATTGTTTTGATCCAAATTTTGAAATTTTACATGTTTGTGATAAAGGTAAGAAGTTGGACCTTTTGGAGGCTGTAGAAATAAATAAATTGAAAAGTAGTAACAAACTTAAATTCTCAACTTGATTTGAGTGAATCCCCTTTGTTAAATTAAAAAATTTAAATAAATATTGTTGTATTGTTGCTTAGATCAGTTGAAACACAATTCATAATTTGTTAACATGTCTGAAGAAGGTAGGCCCTACAGTGTACTGAAACAGCTGTCACTGAATTATATCTTAATAAATATGAAAATCAAATAAAACTTAAGTTTTATTTTTATTTAATTAATAAACTAAGTTTCTTTGAGAAAATAAATCATTATAGCCACTAGAGCAATTTTAAAATTTTCACTTCCAGTTAACCCCCCCCCCCCACTCCTATTGGACTGATTTTGCTGATTAATCAACTCGACCTTACTTTTTTTAATTGACTGCTATATGCCAAGTTTGGTTTGGAATAAAACAAAAATTGTGGCCATTAGAGCATTACTGGTACCATACGTACATATATATACATTTTTATTCTGGTCATTTTCAGTGCCTACCAGGTAGGATCAATGGAGATGTCATTTTTTTTTTTCAAAAAAATTTTAATGAGAACTATCTCAATAGCTTAGTTTTTTCTGAATTAGCTGAACAGCACGTACTAAGGAGGTTGAACTTATGTTGCTTGATAGAATATAATGATAAAACTTACAAAACACTAAACAGTTATATAAATGTGTTGGACCACCCACTTCTAATGGTGAATAGTGAATAATAATTTTATTTTCTTTCAATAATATATACTGAGTTTTGTTACAAAAACTCTAAAATTGGAGCTGGTAGAGCAATTATTTTTTTTTAAATTTTGCTTCAATAAAATAAACAAATTCATTTACAATAAAATAAACTCTCAAAAAAAAGTACTCTAAATGATCTGATTTTGCTGGTTAATGAACCCAACCTTATTTTTCTTTAGTGATTGCTCAAGCTTTGTTTAAAAAAACCAGATTATATAAACATAATTTTTTTTGACCTGGTCATTTTTGGTGTTTATTAAATGGAGTTTTGATGAAGATTTGTAAAAATTTTTCAAAAAATCTTTTCATGAGAACAACTTCAATATGCATATTCTTTTAGAATAACATGAAAATGTATAGTGGAATGCAGGCTTTCACGGCCGGTAATCATGGTAGTAAAAGATTCTGGGCTATGTTGAGGGAGAAACGTCTGGAAGAAACGCCAGTTATAGACCACGGCCACATAGCCCGGAATCTTTTACTACCATGAAAATGTATAGTTTGTTTTGAAAATAAAAGTTAAATAAATATTATCCTCACCAGAATACCCAGAAAGTCTGTCCCAAACTTGTTTCTGGTAGTCTTGATGCAGATCATGGAACTGCTGGACGGCGTCTAAAGCTTCCTCGAGTTGGGTTATTGTGACTAGAAGGTTGTTCATTACGTTTATTGATAGAATTGACTGTATCTTGCATTTCACTTCCTGCTGCCTTGTTACTTGTCAGCTGAACGAGAGCTTGTGCTTTTTCAGTTACAGCTTCTATCACTCGTTTATGGGAAATTACCTCTTGAAGAGTATAAACATATCGGATCCATGACACATCAAGTACTGCAAGTGAAGAGAACATTCCTTTTTGTTTTAATTAAAATAGTAAATTAATTAACTGATCAGATTCTAAACAAGTAATTCCTTGATTTGGAATTTAGATTAAGGATTCTCCTGGTGCTTTGTTATCATTAACATCCATCATATTGTCAAGGTAACATAACTCCACCTCCCAAATGCCCCAACCTCAGGAAGTGGGTAACAAATCTGACAATGCCAGGAGATAACCTGGTGGCATTAAATATAAAAAATAAAACATAAAAATTTACCTTCAACATCTTAAAAAGAATAATTAAAAATATATAAACAAACACATATGCAAGATCTACACAATAAAGCTAAAGACAGAAAATGGAATACCATCATTAACAAACCAGAAACTGATGTTTTTATTATTGATTTAACACTTCTCACTGAAGGATAAATTATATTTGAAGAGAAAAATGTTTGCCTAGACTGAGACTCGAACCCGGGACCTTTGGCTTGCTGGGCCTAATGCTCTACCAACTGAGCTACCAACGCAAGTTGCGATCTAAATGCAAATATTTCTCTTATATACATTGTAATTCCTTAGCGCCAAATTTGCAAAAATAGAAGCAAAGATTTCAAGCATTTGGCACGAGGGAATTACAACACATACAAGAGAAAAATTTGCGTCTACATCGCAACTCGCCTTGGTAGCTCAGTTGGTAGAGCATTTGGGCCAGCAAGTCAAACGTCCCGGCTTCGAGTCTCGGTCTAAGCAAACATTTTTCTCTTCAAATATAAACCAGAAATTGTTCCTGAAATGCCATGAAAAACTGTAGACTTACCACAGAACATGACAATGTAGCAAATAGTTTAAATAAAATAGAAATTTAACCAATCCAAATTGTCCAAATGCAACAATCAAGAAGAAATGACTGAAGAACATCAAGTTTGCAAAGTGTTACCCCCTGGATCCAACATAGAGAGCTAATTGCTGCATTGCCAAACACCAAGCAACACAATTTAAGTGACAAGCATTTTTCCTAATACAAATGCACTAAAACCAAATACATGTATATTTCAAAGACATTTTAATAACAAGAATTATTTGAAAATAGATAACTGAAAATTTGAAAAAGTTGGACGATTCAAATATTTTGGAAACAATTTTAATGAAAAAATTTGCTTGAAAAAGAAATTGTACTCTGCTTATCCAGTGTCAATAAAAGTTACCATAATCTGAATAAAGTTTTAAGCTCGAAGCTCTTAAATAGAGCAAGAAAGCTCAACGGCTTCAAAACAATAAATTTACCACAATTGTTGTGTGCAGCTGAAACTTGGATTCTCATAAGAGAATCAGAAAGAGCTTTCATCACTTTTGTAAATTAAATTTTACGCAATTTTTTTGGTGCTATTAAAGAAAATGAAGGATAGAGAATAAGAAAAAAAGAGAAAATTTAGATCTGAATATGACAGCAATAGTGAAGAGTAGATGACATAGATGGCTTGGATACAACAACATAAGACTAAAGAAAATAGCTATAAGAGGTAAAAGACCACTGGATAGATCTAAGGTATATTGGAAAGACCATGTTTATCAAGATATTATTACCCGTGGATTAGTGGTTATGCTCCTTGCCTCTGGTCCCGAGGGTCGCAGGTTCAAACCCGGCCGGGGTCGATGAATTTTTTTAGGATGGATAAATCCAAGGAGCAAGTCATCTGGGAGGGACTTTAAGCTGTGGGTCCCGAGTCTGAATATTTTCAGGCTCGTAAAAAATCCTTAAGCCTGAATGAAAAGGCCTCTAAGCAAAATTTACCGAATTTTCCCGTCCTAGTACTACCTTGGTTTACTAGATGTCAGTATGAGGCGGATCGCTGACCACGGACCACTCAAAATGACATCTATACGAAAACAAGTGTAACTAAATTAATATGGTTGAAATTCTTCCCTGTAGGGGGAGAGCACCTAAATCTCTTTTAAGGGAAACATGGGCTTACAAGAAGAGAAGACAAGAAAGCCACTTGGAAGAAGTGGACAATAGGGAGTTGTAGATGATCTTTGTGAATAAGGCAGAAAACCAACTTCCATTTGGAGTAGCCTGAAATTGATTGATTGAAGTGTACAGTCTCATAGACTGGTGACAAATATGGTACATGTCAAATAATTGAATAATAACGTATGGAATGCAATAATTACCTTATGTTTGAGCAGTTTAGAGCGAATCTCTTGCTGGGTCATGCTGCAATGTTTTCTCCATAGCATCAAGTGTCTGCTGTAAGGTTTCTGCTCCACTGCAGCTTGTCGCTTTTACTGTTCCTTGATTCCTTCTTCTAATTGGTCCCATCTATATGACAAAATAAAATACAAAATCACAAAAAAGTCAAAACTAATTAAACAACTGCAAAAACTAACAGAACTCATAGAATGGGGAAAAAATCTGCAACTGGAAAAACAGAGACAAAATAATGAATTTTAAAGTTCCCAGAGAAAACAGTTTAATTGTGAGGTTTTGTCTTCCCATCCACCACCAAAGGGAAACAATGTAGTATACAAGATTTCCAACAGTCAAACCAAGAGTCAATTTCTGGCTCAAAATGATGGAGAAATCCACTGAAACTGTTGCCATCCAGTTTATCATATGAGTAAATAATGCCATGAGTGAATTTATCTAAATAATTTGGAAATCAAGAGTGGTATTTGTTAGGACTATTTAACGCATAAAATTAAATTATATTTGAAGAGAAAATTTTTTGCCTAGACCGAGACTCAAACCCGGGACCCTTGGCTTTCCTCGCCAAGTGCTCTACCAACTGAGCTACCGAGGCGAGTTACGATCTAGATGCAAATTTTTCTCTTATATACGTTGTAATTCCCTATCGCTAAATGCTTTTGAAACCACTGCTTCTATCTTTGCAAATGGCGGCTTCTTAGTTAAGAAGACATTTATTGGGAATTTAACATTACTTTATAAAGCTAGTAAGGCTTCTAATGATGTTTTTATTATTGATTTAACAATATAATTTATCTTTCAGTGAGAAATGTTAAATCAATAATAAAAACATGAATAAAATTAAGCTGTTTATTCACAAATCATTACTTAAATATAGTTATTTTAATTAAATAAAAATAAAACGTAGTTTTATTTGATTTTCATATTTATTATATAATTCAGTGACAGCTGTTTTGGTACACTGTACCTTCTTCAGACATGTTAACAAATTATATAGTTATTTTAAAATATTTATATATTTAATGTAAATGGCGATGTTTGAAAACAAATGAGAAATGATTGGTACGCTTCATTTGCTTCTTTTGTTCGTCACTGCAACCAGATCATATTATTTATTGCCAAAGGAACGCAATATTGTAAGAATGCACTCTGGTGGAGAAAAAATGAGACACAACAAACTGTATTAATAGTGAGTGGAGAACATTTTCAATCGACTCACCTCATACATTTTCAAACTTCTTTGATACCGACGGTTTCAGACAAAATCATGTCCTTCTTCAGTCATGGCTACCATGAGTGGAAGCCATGATTGAAGAAGGACATATGGAAGCCATGACTGAAGAAGGACATGATATTGTCCGAAACCGTCGGTATCAAAGAAGTTTGAAAATGTATGAGGTGAGTCGATTAAAAATGTTCTCCACTCACTATTAATCATATAACCTCATAATGTTTACTTTCCAATATTAATTTAAATATATCAAACTGTATATTAATTCATTTCTGATGTCCTATGATGTAAATATGACAATTATATTTTTCTGGGAAAAAACACATTCAAGAAAGTGCAAACAGTGGTTCTTTTTTTGATGGTATAATCAACTGCTACAAATGTTTTTATATTAACTCCCGTATGCGGTATGTGTTGACATTCATGCACTATATATACAATCTTCTTCTTATATTTGAAGAGAAAAATTTTCGCCTAGACCGAGACTCGAACCTGGGACCTTTGGCTTGCCGGGCCAAATGCTCTACCAACTGAGCTACCGAGGTGAGTTGCGATCTAGATGCAAATTTTTCTCTTATATACGTGGTAATTCCCTCTCACCAAATGCTTTTGAAACCATTGCTTCTATCTTTGCAAATGGCGACTTCTTAGTTAAGAAGACATTTATTGGGAATTTAACATTACTTTATAAAGCTAGTAAGGCTTCTAATGATGTTTTTATTATTAATTTAACATTTCTCAATGAGGCTGCGGAAAGGCTACTGTCTTTAACAGAGAGGAGACCCTTTAATTCCTTCCATCGAAGGCTTAAAGGAACTGACCTGGACAGTAACCTAGTGGTGCCAGCTGTTAGTAATCATGCTTATGCATGGGAAGGGCTACTCACCAATAAGCACTGGTCAGCTTGGTGAGTTTTTCTTTTTTGACCGGATTGGTATTACTTCTTCTTCCCATACCAATTCCCTCTTTCAACTTTTCTATCCAGTCTCCCTTGACTAACCTCTTGTTTCTTTCGACCCTGATGGTATTAGAGTATTCGAGGCCTAGGGGTTCATTTCTCCTTCCCTCCTATACCTACATTCTCTCTATGGGTGACGTAACCACCACATGTGGTGCCTACTACTAAACGGTTACAACTAGTTTATTGTACTCCATTTCTGTTAAATATTGGAGTGCAAGAGAGCGAATGATTTCATTATCAAATGCTCGACATTAGATACCAACCAACCAACCAACATTTCTCAATGAAAGATAAATTATATTTGAAGAGAAAAATTTGTGTCTAGATCGCAACTCGCCTCGGTAGCTCAGTTGGTAGAGCATTTGGCCTGGCAAGCCAAAGGTCCCGGGTTCGAGTCTCAGTCTAGGTAAAAATTTTTCTCTTCAAATATAATTTATCTTTCATTGAGAAATGTTAAATTAATAATAGAAACATCATTAGAAGCCTTACTATCTTTATAAAGTAATGTTAATTCCCAATAAATGTCTTCTTAACTAAGAAGCCGCCATTTGCAAAGATAGTAGCAATGGTTTCAAAAGCATTTGGTGAGAGGGAATTACAACGTATATAAGAGAAAAATTTGCATCTAGATCGCAACTCGTCTCGGTAGCTCAGTTGGTAGAGCATTTGGCCCGGCAAGCCAAAGGTCCTGGGTTCGAGTCTCGGTCTAGGTAAAAATTTTTCTCTTCAAATATAATTTATCTTTCATTGAGAAATGTTAAATTAATAATAAAAACATAATCTTCTTCTTCACTTCCTGATTTAGGCAAGAGTTGCCTGTTCTGTCTTTACTAATAGATCTAAGACCATCTCTTCCGAGGACGTCCGACATCTCTTCTTCCTCTTGGAAAATAATGGAGGATTTTATTTGGTAATCTACTTTCTTCCATTCTTTCTATATGTTCTTTCCACTGTATATTGTTGTTAAATATCTTTCCTTTTATGGAGTAGATCTGCAGTTCTTCACGGATATCCTCGTTTCTTATCTGATCCATTCTAGTGCAACCTTTTACTCTTCTTAAAAATTTAATCTCGGCTGCTTGGATTTTACTTTCTTGTTTGGTAGTGGTAATCCAAGATTCACTCCCATACAAAAGGACAGGGACATCCATTGCTTTATAAAATTTGAATTTTGTTTGTTTATGGGCTTTATTCTTCAATTTTCTATTTATTGTACCACAAATAGCTTGAAACTGATGTGTTTTGTGTTCAATATATATGTATATATATATATATATATATATATATATTATAAATATATTTTTGACATTTGGCAATGAAGGCAAATATGTTATGAAAAGAAAAATGAATGCTTGAGTCGGGATTCGAACTCGAGTCTCTAAAGTTTAGAGACTCGAGTTCGAATCCCGACTCAAGCATTCATTTTTTCTTTTCATAACATATATATATATATATATATATATATACACACACACAATCTGGTAGCCGTATTTCTTAGTGAGTCAGTCACTGCAAAATAATGCTACGACCTATTCAGAATGTTAAAAAGGAGGTGCTTTCTTTATTATGATAAACTTTAGTTGGTAAAATCTAGGCGAAACACGACTGTGATTGGTTGTAAATCAAAAATCATTGTAACGTGATTGGTCATTGACTCCCATTTGGGGCATGAGTTAAATAAGAAAACCAAAATAACTTACTGTTTGGGAAAAGATCTACATTCAAAAGAGCGAAAAGAAGAAATTGATGAACTTTCAAATTCCCGGTGAGAATGACCTGGTTTCGAGGATTTTCAGTCAGCCAATGGAAGGAGCGAAGGACAGCTCTACAAGACGACAGAACAACGGTCGTGACGATATGGAGGATGGAACAGAAACTATGTTCCAAAACTAGTTTATAGTCAAATAAGAAGAACAATATGAGGTGAGTGATAAAAATTCTACCTTAATAAGCCCCCATGAACATATATTGGAGCATGTGAGGCATGAGTGTGAATATCGAATGACACTTGGAACATGCATTGAATGTACTTGAGGGACGTTTAAGGCTTGGTGTAGAATTAAAGGAGTTGCACTAGTTCGAATTCCCAAGGGGGAAAGAAATTTTCTCTTAAAATTTCAGCCAGTATGGGACCGTGCCTATATAGTATCATAAGTAATTTGGCTAGCTACAGTAAGTAGTGGCTCCAGGTTGAAAAAAAACAGCTATAACAACTGGGGAACCTGACATGTCACCCTCTTGGCTGGATAATCCTCCACCTCTATGAATAACACATGTAGATGTGTAAGGTCTGCAGTTGGCTGGTAGGCAAGGACCATCTAGACCTGTCACACACATGTAGATGTAAGGTCTGCAGTTGGCTGGTAGGCAAGGACCATCTAGACCTGTCACACACATGTAGATGTAAGGTCTGCAATTGGCTGGTAGGGAAGGACCATCTAGACCTGTCACACACATGTAGATGTAAGGTCTGCAGTTGGCTGGTAGGCCAGGACCATATAGACCTGTCACACACATGTAGATGTAAGGTCTGCAGTTGACTGGTAGGCCAGGACCATCTAGACCTGTCACACACATGTAGATGTAAGGTCTGCAGTTGGCTGGTAGGCCAGGACCATCTAGACCTGTCACACACATGTAGATGTAAGGTCTGCAGTAGGTTGGTAGGCAAGGACCATCTAGACCTGTCACACACATGTAGATGTAAGGTCTGCAGTTGGCTGGTAGGGAAGGACCATCTAGACCTGTCACACACATGTAGATGTAAGGTCTGCAGTTGGCTGGTAGGCCAGGACCATATAGACCTGTCACACACATGTAGATGTAAGGTCTGCAGTTGGCTGGTAGGCAAGGACCATCTAGACCTGTCACACACATGTAGATGTAAGGACTGCAGTTGGCTGGTAGGGAAGGACCATCTAGACCTGTCACACACATGTAGATGTAAGGTCTGCAGTTGGCTGGTAGGGAAGGACCATCTAGACCTGTCACACACATGTAGATGTAAGGTCTGCAGTTGGCTGGTAGGCAAGGACCATCTAGACCTGTCACACACATGTAGATGTAAGGTCTGCAGTTGGCTGGTAGGCAAGGACCATCTAGACCTGTCACACACATGTAGATGTAAGGTCTGCAGTTGGCTGGTAGGCAAGGACCATCTAGACCTGTCACACACATGTAGATGTAAGGTCTGCAGTTGGCTGGTAGGCAAGGACCATCTAGACCTGTCACACACATGTAGATGTAAGGTCTGCAGTTGGCTGGTAGGGCAAGGACCATCTAGACCTGTCACACACATGTAGATGTAAGGTCTGCAGTTGGCTGGTAGGGAAGGACCATCTAGACCTGTCACACACATGTAGATGTAAGGTCTGCAGTTGGCTGGTAGGGCAAGGACCATCTAGACCTGTCACACACATGTAGATGTAAGGTCTGCAGTTGGCTGGTAGGGAAGGACCATCTAGACCTGTCACACACATGTAGATGTAAGGTCTGCAGTTGGCTGGTAGGCAAGGACCATCTAGACCTGTCACACACATGTAGATGTAAGGTCTGCAGTTGGCTGGTAGGCAAGGACCATCTAGACCTGTCACACACATGTAGATGTAAGGTCTGCAGTTGGCTGGTAGGGCAAGGACCATCTAGACCTGTCACACACATGTAGATGTAAGGTCTGCAGTTGGCTGGTAGGAAGTACCATCTAGACCTGTCACACACATGTAGATGTAAGGTCTGCAGTTGGCTGGTAGGGAAGGACCATCTAGACCTGTCACACACATGTAGATGTAAGGTCTGCAGTTGGCTGGTAGGGAAGGACCATCTAGACCTGTCACACACATGTAGATGTAAGGTCTGCAGTTGGCTGGTAGGCAAGGACCATCTAGACCTGTCACACACATGTAGATGTAAGGTCTGCAGTTGGCTGGTAGGGCAAGGACCATCTAGACCTGTCACACACATGTAGATGTAAGGTCTGCAGTTGGCTGGTAGGGAAGGACCATCTAGACCTGTCACACACATGTAGATGTAAGGTCTGCAGTTGGCTGGTAGGGAAGGACCGTCTAGACCTGTCACACACATGTAGATGTAAGGTCTGCAGTTGGTTGGTAGGGCACCATGGAGTTTAATTAGATTTTTTTGTAAAATAATTGAATTTTTCTTTCTAATGACACCAGTTTTGTATTAATTGGATGCTATACCCTTTTTATAATCACACACTGGTTTTGTACACAGTTATATTTAAAACATGTAAAAGAACCTGAAGCATGCCAGGTAAGTCTCTCAGTAAATCTGTTGGTTCTTCATGCCATGCTTCATGACAGTCAAATACTAAAGCGAGTTATTCTTCTTCTTCTTCTTCCTTCCAAGTATTAAGCCAAGGCCTGTTACGATCCTAAAGAAAATTTTCCCTCCAGTGTTTGATAGGACGGCCCAGTGATCTTCGTCCTCTTGGTATATAATTATAAACAGCATTGGGGATCCGATTTGAACTCTTTGTTTCTAGATGGTGTTTCCAATTTAGTTGGTACTGTTTAATATATTTCAAAATTGGCGTAGTCTTCAATTCTTTTAAGATATCGATGTTCCTTTTCTGATCCCATCTGGTGTAACCCGCTGTTCTGCGCATGAATCTCATTTCACAAGCTGTTATTCTGCTTTCATGTTGTCTTTTTAGTGTCCATGCTTCACTACCATAGGTTAACAATGGTCTACCCAAACTGTTATATAAACATAATCTGGTGTTTTTTTGTACAAGGGATGGTTTCATAACTTGATTAATAATTCCTAAACTTTTATTATAACTTGTAACTTTTTCAGGGATATCCTTTTCATCCCAGATAGAGAGATAATATCCAAGATATTTAAACTGATTAGATCTCTCTAAAATTTTATTCTGGAGACAGATTTTACTTTGTATGGGGTCCTTCCCATGATATGCCATAATTTTAGTTTTGTTAATTGATATTTCCATATTAAATTTGGCACCTGTTTTTTGTAAATTGTAAATTCATCGTTGCAAATCATTTTCGGAAAGTTCCAGAAGAGCTAAATTGTCTGCAAAAAGAATAGCATCGAGTTTGAGGTTCCTATTGATGGGTATATATCCTCGTTGTGTTTTCCTCCATTCGTTTATTAATTTATTCATATATATAATGAAAAGCACCGGTGAAAGTCCACATCCCTGTCTTATTCCAGTGTTGATCTTTTCCCAAGAAGATAATTTGCCAACTTGTTTAACAGAGATTTCATTATCTTTATAGATGTTAAAGATATTAGTAATATATTGTTGTGGAACGTTATCATCAGCAAAAATTTGTAGTAATATATTTCTGTCTACTTTGTGAAAAGCCTTTATGAAGTCAATGAAGGCAATATGAGTTTCTATATTGAATTCCTTGTGCTTTTCTAATAGTAGTTTTAGAGTGAAGAATCCATCTGTACAAGATCTACCCTTTCTGAATCCATTCTGCTCTTCTCCAATTATATTTTCATAAATTTTTCTCAATTTATTCTTAACTATATTAGCATAAATTTTATATCCAGAGTTCAACAAGCTAATTCCACGATAGTTATCTTTGATTTGGCGACTTCCTTTTTTGAAGATTGGTATTACAATGGATTTGTTCCAGCTTTGTGGTGGTTCTTGTCCTTCCCATATCATATTAAGGAGAATAAGAAATCTGTCTAAAAATTGTTTAGTTGAAAATTTAAATAATTCTTGATTAATGTGGTCTTCTCCGGGAGCTTTGTTACTTTTTAATGATTTAACAACATCAGTTAATTCATCTATAGAAATTTGTTCCAAAGCAGTGTTATTAGAGATTGGTATTTGTAATAAATCATCCTTTTGTGTCCATAAATGATGAAAGTAGTTAAGCCAAGATTCTTTAGATATACAATTTAAATGTGCATTTTCTCTTGAATCATTATTTAAATTTTTTAAAACTTTATTTATTTTTGGTTGAGGCCTAGTGATATCATTTTCCAAAAATGAGAAAAATTGTTCCCAGCTTTGTCTATGTTTTTTGCGAGCTTCAATTTTAGCTATGGCTCTCTTCCTATGATACTCTACTTTATCTTCATCTTTTTTTGTAGACAGAAATTTTTTGTATGTTTCACGTTTATCATCAATTACTTTTTTGATGTTTTCATCCCATATCCGTAGTCCTTTTTTTCGATTCCATTTAGTTTTGATACCCAGGCTTTCATTTGCTGCTTGTGTCAAAATACTTTGTAGAGCAAGCCATTCTTCTTCAATATATTAAAGCGAGTTAAGAAATAATATACTTTCATTAAAGAATTGTTTGTTATTTACAAATATTTGTTTTTCCATTAAGAGGGGAGAAAAGATTACGGGTCGAATCTATGAACGCATTAGACTGTAAAAGGCGTTCTCTGCTGAGAAAGTTGTATCCTAATATGATTGTGCTTACTCAGAAATCTGTTCATGTGATAATAATTGTTGAAATTCGTAAGCTACCTAACGAGGTAACTTAAGAGAGAAACTAATCATGAGAATCCCGAAGGGAACCGATGTAGTTTGAAACCTTGCTGCTTTATCCAAGATGTCGGACCTTGAAGACTTCGATCATGTTTTCGGTATACGTGAAGAAGAGGAATTTGATAGAGTCTACCAAAGAATTCAACTGGAAGAATAGGAGAATCGGCATAATATTGCGCGATGCAGACATCATTGTATACGATATTATTTGCGGGATACAAGCGTAAATGCATTCCTCTAGCAGACGAAAATAACGGAAGTGGTTTTATCGCTGAGAATTCTGGGTAATTTCTTGCCAATATTATGAAAACGACAACTTTCATTCATGACCAGTTAGTGGGTAGCTAATTCGATCTTTGCACTTGCTCACGGTGAGTCAGCTAACCAGTGATTGAGTAGAGACTAATGTATTTGCATGCGGCCCCACATGTATTTGAGGATAAAGCATACAGGAACATTTTTGGATCAAAGTGAGAGTCAGGTGATTGGAGAAAATTACATAACACTGAGATACATGATCTTTATGGAAAATCTGGCTGTCTCTTAGAGTGGGATAGGCAGGACACATGCCATGGGGAATAAAAAATGGGCATATTTATAGGAAAACTAGAGGGCAAGTGTCCAGTAGGGTAGGCCAAGAATGAGGTAGGAAAATAATATTATCCATGATTTGAGGGAGATGAATTATACAGGGAATGACTGGAAAATATCAGCCCAGGATAGAGATGTATGGAGAGTTTATGTGCATTTGGCCATGAACCTCCAGGTTCAGTAGTGTCGGTGTTATTTACCTCTGTCTCTAACTTCTCTCAAATCCTGCCAAATCTTCTCTCTCCCTTGTGCTGCTGTATCAGGAAACAGTCTTTCTCCGATTGCTGTTAGGCTGGTCAGTTTATGACTAGCTTGTTCACGTTCAGACAGTAGGATCTGCATCTTTGCTTCCACATTGTTTGTTGAATCTTCCTCTCTTCAAGAGGACTGAGCCTTACTTAAGACATGTAGCAACTGTACAGTTGTATGCATATGGAGTGTATTATACTCACCTGCTAAGTGATTTCGTGTACTTATTCTGTATGTGTATAAAATGGTGTGTCATATCAAATCGTAATTTGTCAACTCCACAATGTGTTGGATCAAATCATGTAATGTACAATTTCCATTCATCTTCCTGCCTAATTAAGTTTCATGTTGCTTTTAGACAGCTGTTTCTGTTTAATCATTAGTGTATCATTGATGATAAATATGTTGGCAGAAGAAAAAGTAATAATACAAAATGGAAGCGAGAAATACAGAAAAATATATGCTATGCAAACTAAGTGAATTTCTCACTAAGTCAAATTTTGGTCCGATTTAGCTGGTTATGGCATATCATTCTTTTGTTAAATAAATTTATTGTATGTATACAGTTTCATTGCAAGAAAACAAACATAGCCCACTTGTCTTAATTTTAAATTTCAGCTTTTATGTAAACTCCCCACACCTAATGGTTTGGATTTAATTGATTTTGGAAAATATCTTTCTTGTTTTATTTCAATGGCATGTACCAAGTTTTGTTGTAAAAAAAATGCTACTGCTAGAGTGATGTTCTAATTTTTTGCTTCATGTCTAATTAATAGTGGGTGGTGAACATATTTTTAACGACTCACCTCATACAATTTCAAATTTCTTTAATACCGACGGTTTCAGACAACGTCTTGTCCCTCTTCAGTCATGACTTCCACTGATGAAATTGTCACGACTGAAGAGGGACAAGATGTTGTCTAAAACCGTCGGTATCAAAGAAATTTGAAAATGCATGAGGTGAGTCGTTAAAAATATGTTCTCCACTCACTATTAATGATATAACCTCATAATGTTTACTTCCCAACATTAATTTAAATATGGTTGGTTGGTATCTAATGCCAAGCACTTGATAATGAAATCATTCGCTCTCTTGCACTCCAATATTTAGCAGAAAGGCTGGTCTCTTCTACAAAAGCTGGACAACGGAGGAGATGGTTTCTTTCCATATCTTCATTTAAATTGCAAAAAGGGCATTTAGGTGAATCTGTTATGCCAATTCTGTGTAGGTGTTTATTCAAGCAGTCTTAATTTAAATATAAAACTTCTAATTGTTTGATTTTGCTGGGAAAATTGACCTTAATATTTAATTTTAGGAAGTTATATTTTGAGGTTATTTTAATTTAATAAATTGACCTTACTTTCCTATAGTACTGACTAAAAAAAATAGTATTTTAAGAGATTGTAGAAATCCAACTAAGATGGTATGGACATATAATGAGAAGAAGAGACACAGAAACTAACAAAGAAGTATTGAAATGGATATCTCCTGGAAAAGGAATACATGGTACACCAAAGCCAACATGGATGAAGGGAATTCAAAACATGAAGAAGAGAAATATGACAGAAGCAGACACGCAAGACCGGGAAGTGTGGAAGAAAAAAAATGTATATTTTGGTTGAGGATACCTGTGTAAATAACAGAAACAATCCTGAAATAAAATAAAAAAACAAATAAATAAATAAATTGCAATCATTAAGAATGTAGAGAGCCACATGGAGATTCAAAATGTATTATATCAAAAAATATTTTTAAAAAGTGTTAAAAGCATATTGATGATGCAAAATTACAAACTTTAATCAATTGTATCTTGTTTCAGAATAAACTATAAAAATTGAGATTTATTACATTTGATAATTTTCACAGCGTCTGAAGGTTGATATTAACATGACCAGACCAGAATCATTCTAAATGAGATTTGTATAAGGTTATAAAAGGAGAGAAGAATTAAATTTAAAACAAATTACACCTATAGTTAAAAAATACAGAACAAACTGGAGACAACAAATGCCAGACACATTAATATAGATTACATTAAAATGCTACTTTTAGTTATGTTGCCTGTGTTCAAGGGATTGTCAACTGTAATAATTTGTTTTCCAAGCTCATTTTAATAATATAAAGATATCAAATTTGACACAATATGAAATAGGTTTCTTTCAGCACAATATTTAGCAAACCCATCCATAAATAAATATGTATTATTCTTAAGTTATGTCTTCCTAAAATCCACAAAGACGGAAAGAAAATGAGACCTATCATCAACAATATCAACTCACCGACATATAACATATCAAAATGGCTTAACAATAAATTTAAAGGTATGGAAAAATTTGAAAATTTAACAGTAGAAAATTCTTACCAATTAGTTGAAAAATTAGAAAATATAGAAATAGAACCTTCAGAAAGATTGGTCTCATTTGACGTTACTTCATTGTTCACAAACATCCCGACTGACACAACTTTGAAAATTTTAGAAAAATGGTTGAAAGAAAACAAATTAGATGATGATAGCATTAAAGAATACATAAAACTAACAAAATTATGCTTAAATCAAATGTTCTTCACCTTTAGAGGAAAATACTTTAGACAAAAATCAGGACTTGCAATGGGAAATCCATTTTCATCATTCTTAGCAAACATGTTTATGGGGAACTTTGAATGTCATGTAACCAAAGCACATCCTTTGATGTTTAAATTTTGGAGAAGATACGTAGATGATATCATAGCAATAGTAAAAGAGAAACAATTAGAAGATGCCATTAAACTGTTAAATATTCAAAATAAAACAATCAAATTTACAATGGAAATAGAAAATAATCATGAAATACCATATTTAATTTTAGGAAGTTATATTTTGAGGTTATTTTAATTATATTATTTTTGGTCTGGACATCTTACCTCAATATTAATGTTGATTTGTTCTTGGACATGTTTCAAAACAATTCTCTGTTTTATCTTCAGCTTTCCCAGAAGTCTGGGAAAGCTGAAGATAAAACAGAGAATTGTTTTGAAACATGTCCAAGAACAAATCAACATTAATATTGAGGTAAGATGTCCAGACCAAAAATAATATAATGAAATACCATTTTTAGACCTTAAATTGATTAGGAATGAAGAAAAAGAGAAAATAGAATTTGGAATCTACGGAAAAGAAACTCACATCGACAATTATATAAAAGCTACTGGATTTAACCATTTTTCACACAAACAGGCAGTATTTAATAGTTTAACACACAGACTTGTGAATGTCCCCATGAGCAAAGAAAATTACAATAAAGAGAAAGAACATATCATAAAAATTGCGAAGGATAATGGTTTTCAAGAGAAGATGATACACAAGAAAATAAATAAATTCAAAGAACAAAATATCATTAATGAAAGTACTCTTCAGACAGATAAAAATATTGGCAAAAAATTCAAGAAGTTCACATACCATCCTTTAGTATTTGACAGGTTTCAAAAAATTTTCAACAAATTCAACATTAAATTAGCACCGAAAAATGATTACAGCTTAGGTAATTATAATAAAAACCAACAAAAATGAAAAGATTGAAGACTGCAAAAAATCGGGAATTTATCAAATTAATTGTAAAGATTGTGAAAAGATATACATAGGAAATACAAAAAGGAATCTAAATACAAGATTAAAAGAACACCTCAGAAATGTTAAAAATGGAGAAACCGAAAAATCTGCAATAGTTGCACATGCCTGGTCAGAAAAATATAGAATAGAAACCAAAACAAAATTACCTAAACAATTGGAAAAACCGAATGAACTCACAATTTGGGAAAAAATTTACATATGCAAGAATGAAAATACAACTATGAATTTTGAAATACCCGGTTTATAAGGAGAGAGGACTGATTTGGAAATTCTTCGGTCGGCCACCAGATGGCGCAGAGGTCAGTCTGCAGGATAGAAGGCCGTTGGACGTCAGTTGTGAACGTGACACACAGCATTAAAATGTCACAAATGATGTGAAGAAACCCTGGGTCTGCTATGAATTATGAAGTATGAGGTGAGTGAAATAATAAAAAACAAACAATGTATTATTCTATGTTCTTATTAATAATTTCATAGATCTCAATGATGGATAAATCATATTTGAAGAGAAAAATTATACGCTCAGACTGGGACTTGAACCTGGGACCCTTGGTTTTCTAGTCCAAGTGCTCTACCATTTGAGCTACCTGAGCAAGTACCGATCTAAACGCAAATTTTTCTCTATATACGTTGTAATTCCTGCCCACCAAATGCTTTGAAGCCTTTACTTCTATTTTTGCAAATGGCGGCTCCTATATTAAGAAGACATACGTCTTCATATGTCTTCTTAATAAAGGAGCTGCCATTTGCAAAGATAGAAGCAAAGGCTTCAAAGCATTTGGTGGGTGGGAATTACAACGTATATAGAGAAAAATTTGCGTTTAGATCGGTACTTGCTCAGGTAGCTCAAATGGTAGAGCACTTGGACTAGAAAACCAAGGGTCCCGGGTTCAAGTCTCGGTCTGAGCATATAATTTTTCTCTTCAAAAATGTATTATTCTATTTAGAAACTAACTCCTTTACCTGTTGCTAATCTGAGAAATGAGTGGTTTGATTCTGTCAGCTCCACTGTAGTTGAGAAGTGAATGTGAGCGATCTACAAAATCATCAATTTCCTTCTCTTTTGCTGTAATAAGTCCTCTCTTTCCACGGAAACTTTCAAGTTGAGATTCCTTCTGAGCCAGAGTAGCCCGCAGTTGCTGATCTCTGAAAGTAGCTTCTGTTGTACGGAACCATTTTGTTTGTTTATCCAGCTGATCTTCAAATTCAAGCCACTGCTTGAACATTCCTTCCAGTTTAGCTTCCACTGCATCTACAAAATAAATTCAATAATAATAATAATAATGCATTTTCTGGAGTGTGGCTCTAGTGGCACAAAGCCAGCTTCTTATCTAGTGGGCCCAGTGGAGTTGAAAATTTTAATTGTAAAATTTTCAATCTCATGAGCCGGAGGGCTGGTGGCATACCCAAATAGATCATATTAATCCCATCTAGTATGGAACCTCAAACATGAAAAGGTACCTCGAGATCACAGCTTGAGGTTCCTAATTCATGAATTAATGAGTCTTTTTTTTTACATCTTACCTCATGGTTTTCTACGTTCTCTTAAACAAGGGAACTGCAGTTTTCAAGAGAACCATCTCTCTCATTCTCAACCGACACTATTAAGAAAACAAACTTTGAGGTAAGATGTAAAGAAATGACTCATTGATTCATGACATAAACATATACGGAGAGAATGGAGCAGGAAACTGGTATACATGCTATTCCATTCAGCAACAACCCAGTGAAGTCTCCTGATGCATGACCGATGGACTTTTGTGCCACTGGGAAACAGGTGTCCTAGAACAATAGACGGTCTCTGGAAAGCATGCAAAGAGGAGTGGGAACTTCTAGACATGGCTGTGCTGCGTAAGAGTCTTCTGCAGTGGAAACTCCGATGCCGAGCCATAGCTCGGGTAAAGGACCATCAAATAGAGCATGATCGATGGTGGAGACACGGCTTTTCTTAAGGTAAAACTTAAAATTCATTTGTTATCAGAGATCAGAAACAACCCTCCTCTCTGTACCCAATACAAGAACACATCAGATATGTAAATACATTGTTTATTTTTTATCATTTCACTCACCTCATACTTCATAATTTATAGCAGACCCAGGGTTTCTTCACGTAATTCGTGACATTGTCAATGCTGCGTCATGTTCACAACATGACGCAGCATTGACAATGTCACGAATTACGTGAAGAAACCCTGGGTCTGCTATAAATTATGAAGTATGAGGTGAGTGAAATGATAAAAAATAAACAATATTAAAGAACCTCATAGTGTTATTTCCTATCTACATAACTTAATGTAAATACATATTGTACATGTTGCTAAAATAAATGGTTTTAATGAAGACATAAAAAAAATAAATTAAAGAAATTTAAACAACAGAAAAGGTTACAGGAATACACCACCTTACAACAAGATTCCAAAAAAGATGTAAATTTCAAAAAATTTACTTACCATCCTGAAGTTCATAATAAGTTTCAAAAAATTTTCAGAAAATTTAATATAACATTGGTTCCAATTAACATATTTAGGCTGGGTAATCTTCTGTTAACTAATAATAAATTTAACACCCCAGACAACAAAAAATCTGGAATTTATGAAATTGATTGCAAAGATTGCAACAGGATATATATAGGAAAAACAAAAAGGAATTTGGTTACTCGTAAAAAAGAACACTTCAGAAATATAAAGAATGGAGAATTTGAAAAATCAGCTATAGCAGCACATAGTTTATTAGATCATCATAGGATTGAAAAAGAAGCAAAACTTTTGAAACATCTATCTAAATCTTTAGATTTAACAGTTTGGGAAAAATATATATTCAAAAAAACCATACTAGAACTATGAACTTCGAAATTCCAGATGGAACTAGCTTGATTACAAAGTTCTTCAAAAATACAACAGATGGCAGTTTAGAAAATGATTCATTAAAATGAACACCAGATGGCAGTTTAGAAAATAATTCTTTAAAAGAACATCAGATGGCAGTTTGGATAGTTATCAACAAAAGTAAAAATTGACAATCGTGAAAACAGCTGATGATGGTGATAAGAAATTGCCGATACTGCAGTGCTGTATTTAAAGAAATATAGAAGTATGAGGTATGAAATAACCACGATTAATTTAATTCTTATGAATTTGAACCTCATAATGTAAAAAATTCCCAAATTTAATATATATATTTATTAATTTAGTTGAGGACGAGTGACTTACCAGGTACCAATTTTACATTTAGTATCTTCTTTGACAAGGATATCGATTGAACAAAATATGATCGAGATGATACAGCAAGAAATGCCAAAAAAAAAAAACTTCAAACAAAAATTACAAAAAAAAAAAAAAAAGGATTAGTTATATTTAAAGAGAAAAATTATACGCTCAGACCGGGACTTGAACCCGGGACCCTTGGTTTTCTAGTCCAAGTGCTCTACCATTTGAGCTACCTGAGCAAGTACCAATCTAAACGCAAATCTTTCTCTATATACGTTGTAATTCCCGCCCCAAATGATTTGAAGCCTTTGCTTCTATCTGGCATTTATAATGTAATGTATAATTCCCAAATATGTCTTCTTAATATAGGAACCACCATTTGCAAAGATAGAAGCAAAGGCTTCAAAGCATTTGGGGCGGGAATTACAACGTATATAGAGAAAGATTTGCGTTTAGATCGGTACTTGCTCAGTCAGGTAGCTCAAATGGTAGAGCACTTAGAATAGAAAACCAAGGGTCCCGGGTTCAAGTCCCGGTCTGGGCGTATAATTTTTCTCTTTAAATATGATTTATCCATCATTGAGATGTATGAAATTAATAATAAAAACATAGGATTAGTTATGTTGCTCTAAAAAATTTATTAAATGTTGTATAATGAATCTGCTGCGGTGGAGTAGTGGTTATGCTCCTTGCCTCTGGTTCCGAGGGTCGCGGGTTTAAACCCGGTGTTGGATTTTTTTAGGATCGAAAAATCCAAGGAGCAAGTCCTCCATGAGGGACTTTAAGCTGTGGGTCCTGAGTCTGAAGATTTTCAGGCTCGTAAAAGATCCTTAAGGCTGAATGAAAGGCATCTAAGCAAAATTTAGCAAATTTTACCATCCTAGTACTAACTTGGTTTCCTAGATGTCAGTATGAGGCAGAACGCTGATCATGGACCACTCCAATGACATCTATACGAAAACAAGTATACCAAAATTTTTAGTATGGTTCAAATTTTCCCTGTAGGGGGAGAGCACCTAAATCCCTGTTAAGGGAAACATGGGCTTACAAGATAAGAAGATAACACTGGGGAACAAAAAAAATATTTTTTTCTTGGTGCCTGAAATTTTTCACCTGATTCTGGGTATTTCGGCACTGCTGATTCCAAAAATGTCATCCATTTTGTTGCAGCAGCTCTAGTTTGCAAGATATTGATGATACTGCTCTTATGTACCACCATTGTAAATCGATTGTTTGCATAATACTAATTGATTTAATCCAAGTTATATTCATGTTGTTGTTGCCGTTTGCATATGTAATTTTACTAATTTGACAATTGTTTATCCTTTTTCTAGACTGACATGGCTTCAACACGAAGAAAATGTGTGAATAATCCTGATGTGTTTTGTTCATCTGTGGGGAGTACACATTCACTCAACAAAGAAAAACCTATAACTGACTTTGTAAGAAGAGCTTATTTGGCCTATTTCAAAGTACAACTGGGAGATCAAGATAAGCCTTGGGCACCTCACATTGTATGTAAAACGTGCACAGAGCATCTACGACAATGGACAAATGGGAAACGGAAATGCTTGAAATTTGGGGAACCAATGATCTGGCGAGAACAAATTAACCATAGTGATGACTGCTATTTTTGTTCAGTCAATGTAAAGGGCATCAATAGCAAAAACCGGAATAGATGGGTATATCCCAATCTACGCTCCGCAAGACGCCCTGTTCCACATTCAGAGGAGATACCTGTTCCAATTTTTACCAGTCTTCCAGAGTCACCAGAAGAAGAGGATGATTCAACTGAAAGCTATTCTGAGGGAAATGACAGCGATTTCCCAGGACCTTCATCAGTTTCATCCGGTTTTAGTCAAGCGGAACTGAACGACCTCATAAGGGATCTAAGTCTTCCAAAGAAGTCATCTGAGTTGTTAGCTTCCAGGCTGGCAGAGAAACAATGTCTGTTACCGGGAACAAAGGTCACAGTCTATCGCAAAAGAGAAACAGACTTCCTGCCATTCTTCACAGTAGAAAATCAATTTGTTTTTTGTATGAATGTTGAAGGACTGTTAATGAAGCTGGGTGTAAGAAAATACACACCAAGTGAATGGCGGTTATTTATAGATAGCTCCAAACGCAGCCTAAAATGTGTTCTTTTGCATAATGGGAACATATACAGGTCAATCCCAATTGGTCACTCAGTTTCTATGCGTGAAAATCAACATACAATAGCTACAGTGCTAGAGAAGATCTCTTACCGTGATCACCAATGGGTAATGTGTGTCGATCTCAAGATGGTGAATTTTCTTCTAGGACAACAAGGTGGGTACACCAAATACCCATGCTTTATATGTTTATGGGACTCTAGAGCCAAAGATCAACATTGGGTGAGAAGGCATTGGCCTCTTAGAGAAAGCATGACCGTTGGAGAAAAAAAACATCGTTGCAGAACCTTTGGTTGACAGAAACAACATCATCTTGCCACCACTGCATATTAAACTTGGTTTAATGAAACAGTTCATCAAGGCGTTGAATAGAGATGGAACATGTTTTGGCTACATATGTACAAAATTTCCTGCACTGAGTAAGGAAAAAATAAAAGCAGGTATATTGGATGGACCACAAATCCGCCAACTTATTAATGACCATCAATTTCAAGACTCAATGAATGATACTGAAGCAGCCGCATGGTCTTCGTTCTGTATGGTAGTGAAGAATTTCCTTGGAAACTATAAGTCTCCTAATAGTGATGAACTAGTGGAGAATATGCTCACCTGCTTTTTGTGCACTAGGTTGTAACATGAGCATCAAATTACACTACCTACACAGTCATTTGGATCGATTTCCAGACAATCTTGGAGATGTAAGTGAGGAACAGGGTGAGCGTTTTCACCAGGAATTAAGTACAATGGAAGAAAGGTATCGTGGACGGTGGGATATACATATGATGGCGGACTACTGTTGGAGCATCCACCGAGAATGTCCAAGATCATTGCATCGGAGGAAATCACAGAAACGGGGATTCTGCGACCTGATGGAGGAAAATTAATGATTCTAACGAGACTAATGTGTAAATAAATTATGGTAGTTATATAGATACAGTTGTTTCATGAAAAAGAAAGTATTTGTTCTTTTGTATTTAATTGTATGCGAGTAATATAGTTGTATATGTGGACCAGTATTTTTGAACTGGTATATAATTTGAATAAACTCTATCTCAAAAACTAGAGCTGATAGGACGAAACTGAAATCATCTTTGGAATCAGTGACCCAAATATACCCATAAATAGGTGAAAACATTAAGGCACCAAAATCACTGTTCCCCAGTGTAATAAATCTGCATTATGTTAATAGTTATTTATCATACACAATCATCTGTTATTGATTTTTCCCAAGCCCAAAGAGATTTAACAACAAAGATATACTATTTATAATTATCCAACTGGCTTACAAATCACCTGGAAGTAAGATCAGAATACATAATTTCACATTCGGTAAACATTAAACATTATAATTATTTTTAGCTTCTGATGTTGTATTATTCACTAAATAGTTACTCCAAATCCAACGCGAGGTTGAGTTTCTCATTAGACAAAACCACAACCTTTTGTTAGATTACTGGTGATAAAATATTTTAAAGGTCCAGAACATTGATTTATGTAAAAACTCAAATTCACAGTACAGCCATTTAAAAATTCACTATATATAAATGTAATTAACTATTAATCCACTGAAAAGTTATGCTGATGACAGTTTTCTAATGTATTTATTCACTAGCTATTACATATAACTAATTTAAGTCACTGGCAATATCAAGCCTGGAGATTAATGGTAGCATGGATGTAATATGCTCTCTATACATCCCTATTCTCAGCTAATGATTTCCAATTGATCCCTGTACAATTCACTCCTCAAATTATGATTAAAGTTATTTCCCCACCTCATTCCAGGCTTACCTATTGGGTACTTCCCTCTGGCTTATCAACAAAAAGTTTTTATGCTCTTTCCGTATTCCTCATTCATGCCATATGTCCTCTCTCATTGGAGTCTATTAGACTTAACTCTTGTTATTACAACTGGTTTCTCATAAAGATTGCATAGCTTACTATTATGTAGTCTTCACCATTCACCTGTCTGTTTGTCTCTCTTTGATCCAAAACTTTATTTTTAAATATAATATTTTCCCCTCCCTTAAAGTAAGAGTCCATGTTTCACACCATATAATATAACTGGAAGAATAACAGTTTCATACATTTTCAGCTTAACATTTCTTTTTAGAGAAGTTGGGATGACAAGAATCTGTTTAAAGGATACTAGCATATAAATAGTAATTACCTTGACAGTAGCTATATCAGCTGATGTCATCACATTCATTCAGGCTGTCTCGCTCTGCACAATGTGCTCAAGTGAGTGTGTTTCTCAACACATTCCTCGTCTACAAGATCCTACAAACACATTTAAAACTAATTATGCAACTATAACCAAATGCTACATTAACAAAAATCACTTTTATATTTTTATTTAAATAATTTTCAGTGTTACATCTTTTTTTTTCAAAAAGTATAAGGCAAGCTTTTTAATAATAATATAAAGATAATCAATGGTAAAGAGAAAAATTTTGCCTGAACCGGGAATCAAACTCTGAACCTTCAGCTTTCTGTGCTGATGCTCTGACCACTGAGCTAATTCAGGCTACATTCCCCCCAAGCATAAATCCTCCCTTTACCTTACTCTCTTGGTTCCACATTCAATGCAATGAATCATCATTCTCAAATACACACTGAATGGCTTCTACCTTAAGAAGACATGAAGGAACACCACACAGCTATAGCATCATTTATTAAATTAATATTGAGAAGCTAAAGCTATTATATGATAGAAATAAGTAAATTAATGTACATAACTAAACTATTGTAATCAATGGTAAAGTGAAAATTTTTTGCCTGAACCGGGAATCGAATTCCGAACCTTCAGCTTTCCGTGCTCTGACCACTGAGCTAATTCAGGCTGCATTCCCATCCAAGCATAAATCCTCCCTTTACCTTACTCTCTTGGTCCCACTTTCAAATGCAATGAATCATCATTCACAAATACACACTGAATGGCTTCTACCTTATGAAGACATGAAGGAACACCACACAGCTATAGCATCATTTATTAAATTAATATTGAGAAGCTAAAGCTATTATATGATAGAAATAAGTAAATTAATGTACATAACTAAACTATTGTAATCAATGGTAAAGAGAAAATTTTTTGCCTGAACCGGGAATCGAATTCCGAACCTTCAGCTTTTCCGTGCTGATGCTCTGACCACTGAGCTAATTCAGGCTGCATTCCCATCCAAGCATAAATCCTCCCTTTACCTTACTCTCTTGGTCCCACATTCAAATGCAATGAATCATCATTCTCAAATACACACTGAATGGCTTCTACCTTAAGACATTCAGTACCAGGCACTGAGCAGGGCATTTAAACCCACAGGCCAGCCATTTACATACCCCAGCTACCCTTTTCGTGGCACTTCAGAAAATGGACCATTATTCACACACTATTAGTCCTAGAAAATTCACATTTTGTACATACCTAAATGAGATATCCTAGTAGGATTTGATGGTGAAATAACTTGGGTGATTGACATCGCATGGTATTGGCGTATCAATTTCAGGAAGTGGAAGTTCATCTTCACTTTCACTTTGTGAACCTTCTAATTCAGGAATCAGTTCATCACCTGAATCATCATTATACAAAATATTCACTAATTCTTCTTCAGTGAGATATTTTTCTTTCGCCATGGTTTCACTCACGCACAAACAACAGTGCGATAACGAGAAACATATACGACTGCATTGGAGCAAGTTTGGGTGAACGAATTCCATGTGTTGTTTGTTTTAAAAATGAAAGGGGATTCACCAACGTTAAACGTGTCAAACAGGAATAGAAAATGTACATTTACATGCCATCTATGATCTCCAAGACATACTAAGCCAACACAATATTTAGGCGCCGAATATAAACGCGGTTTGTTTGCGCCCACACTAAAGCGAGTTAACTGATCGACGGCCGCATACATGATAGTCTCTTTAAATGACTTAACTGGTTTAGGGTACTAAATGGTGTTAAGAAGACATGAAGGAACACCACACACAGCTATAGCATCATTTATTAAATTAATATTGAGAAGCTAAAGCTATTATATGATAGAAATAAGTAAATTAATGTATATAACTAAACTATTGTAAACAATGGTAAAGAGAACATTTTTTGCCTGAACCAGGAATCGAATTCCAAACCTTCAGCTTTCCGTGCTGATGTTCTGACCACTGAGCTAATTCAGGCTGCATTCCCATCCAAGCATAAATCCTTCCTTTACCTTACTCTACTGGTCTCACATTCAAATGCAATGAATCATCATTCACAAATACACACTGAATGACTTCTACATTAAGAAGACATGAAGGAATTCCACACAGCTATAGCATTATTTATTAAATTAATATTGGGAAGCTAAAGCATGATGATTCATTGCATTGAATGTAGGACCAAGAGATTAAGGTAAATGGAGGATTTATACTTGGATGAGAATGTAGCCTGAATTAGCTCAGTGGTCAGAGCATCAGCAATGGAAAGCTGAAGGTTCTGGGTTTGATTCCCAGTTCAGGCAAAATTTTTTCTCTTTACCATTGATTGCAATAGTTTAGTTATGTACATTAATTTACTTACTTCAATCATAGTAATGTGCATTCTAATTCTTCATAGAACTCATCCTTGATCTTGTCATCCTTATCTTCTGTGGGACAATGTACATTTATGATTACAAAATCATGTCGTTTACTTTTTAGAATTATGTATTGTAACCTATCGCTGACAAACTTAATATCTGGGATAGTGAAGAGGATCCTCCTTTGGAGTCTTTGGACTAAAAAACCTTCCCAATATTTAACTATGATTAAAAAACCTGTTCCAAATTCAGATCTCGTTGCATGCATATAGTATAATGCTAAGCTTCCTGATTCTTGACTAACTTCTCCTGGCCATCTAACTTCCTATAAAGTGACTATATCCGAGAGTGATTTATCTAATTTCTGCATTAATATATCTTAGCCCCACTAATATATAATGTCCTAACATTCCATGTTCCTAGGAACATGTTCCTGTGATAGAGCCTTCCCTGAAGTAGTCCCCACCCGGAGAACCAAATGGGTGGCTGTTTTACCTCTGGATAATTTTACTCCAGACATAGAGGATATTAAAATGAATATTCAATCATTAAAAAATAAAAGAGCTAGTGGTCCAGGAGGAATACCAGCAGAACTATTAAAACATGGATCCGACCATTTATTCGAATGACTGAGAAAATTATTTACAAACTTTATGAATGGTGAAAAAGTTCCTCAAGAATGGAAACTAGGATACATTTTGACAATCCATAAAAAAGGAAAAGAAGACCAATGTGAAAATTATAGAGGCATAACAGTAACAAGTATTATGAGTAGATTCTATCGACGTATACTAAAATATTATTTTGAAAGAAACTATAGTGCTATGGAATTAGAAGAACAGTCAGGATTTAAAGCAGGTCATTCCACAACCGACAATTAATTTTGCATTACCCAGGTAATAGAAAAGAAAATGCAATATGGGCAAGCTTCGCACCTACTATTTGTAGATCTTGAGAAAGCATACGACAATGTTCCTATACCTGTTGGATCCACCATAGAGAAATATTGGAGAGCAAGAATGCTAATGGCTTCGGTGCCACGCCCAGCATTTGAAAACAACAACAACATGTTCCTATAGAGAAACTATGGATTGCTTCAAGACAATAGAAATAGCCCAGAAAATCGGTGTTGATCTCAATATTACTGACATTGACAGGAGCCATCGTGTCGGTGTACGAAGAGAAGATAGGCCGCGCCCTATTATTATAAAATTTACTAGTTACCGCAAAAGAAGAGAGATGTTCATAAATAAGAAACAACTCAAGGGATCGGGTATAACAATCCGAGAAGACTTAACAAGAATGCGCCACCAACTATTGAAAGACACTATTGATAAGTTTGGTGTACGCAATGTCTGGACATTGGACGGTGTTATATTCGCTAAAGTTGGTGAATCAAAAAAGCGTATCACCAGTGCTAGTGACCTGTGTTAATTTAAGCCTTTAGCGTATTATAGGGTATGTTTTCTTTATAACATATAATTTAAAAACTATTTAATTATTCTATATCTTATTTTTAATATATATAAACTTTTTTTTTTTTTCAATAATTCTTAAATTAATAATTAAGCTATAGCAATTTCTCTAGGCTAATTAGGTTAACGTTTACTTTATTTTCTTAGAATAGTCCAATTGATTTTATTATTACTAATATTTATTTTTCTTTGCTCCTAATAGTGTGTTAATTCAGTTAAAATTTTCATTATTTGTAAAAGTTGGTACAATTGATCTTCCAAGTTTTAGTCAAATATTTGAAGTCCCTGACCTGCTTTCAACACGACCATCCCCCAGGCAAATTCCTACCCTTTCTTCAAATGACAATGCCAATGAATCCTCACATTCTTCTCACCCCACCACTGCCTACCTGCTAAAAGAATGTTTTTCTCCTCGTTCAACTACTCTTAAAATCGCCCATATTAATGCTCAAAGCATTCTGCCTCACATTCATGAAATTCGACATTTATTTTCCGAGATTTCTCTGCATGCGATCTTAATATCTGAGTCCTGGCTTAAACCTTCCCTTCACTCCTCACTTGTTGATATTGACGGGCACACCCTCTGTCGCAATGATAGACTAGGGAAAAGAGGTGGGGGAGTTGTGATGTATATCAAATCGAACTTAGAGCCCAAAGTCATTCTTCACTCCTCCCCTGATTACAATGCACGACCAGAATTCCTCTTCATTGAAATTTCAGCTAGTTAACAGAGATGTCTCCTGTGTGTGGTGTACAAACCTCCGAAAGTAGAGTATCTTAGTGACATAGAAACACCCTTATTAAGTTTACTGCCGCATTATCAGCATGTTATAGTAATGGGCGACTTTAACTCTAACTTACTTTCTGCCTCATCTTCATCATCAGAACTACTGGCATTATTTCACGCATGCAATATGTATGTCTTGCCTTTACAACCAACTCATCACACATCGACGACTGATACATTAATAGACATCATAGCCACGACAAATTCACAGAAAATTATAAACTACGGACAAATATCTGCCCCCGGCATATCAGCCCATGACGTCATATATATCGAATACTCTCTCCAGTGTCCTAGAACTCGTCCTAAATTATTAACGTATCGAAATTTAAAAAATATTAACCAGCAAGCTCTAATTGCAGACGCTATCGACATGCCGTGGCATGATATTTGGACCCTATTCACAATTGACGAAAAATTGCTTAAATTTAACAATATGATATTAGAACTTTACGACAAACATGCCCCCTTGAAGACTAGACGAATTACTAAATCCCCAGCTCCCTGGATGTCCCAACGAAATTCGACTACTGATGGCTGAGAGGGATGCTGCTTTTCGAAAATATAGACGGGACAAAAGTGACGCTAACTTAAGACAATATAAGACATTAAGAAACAAAACGAATCAAAACATTAGGAACGCTAAGTTGCGGTATGCTCATAGTCTCATTGATCCAAACACAAATGCAAGTGATATGTGGAAACGTATTGGATCAATGGGTCTACGGCAGCCGACAACCAAAGGAGAGAGCATTAACATATCACTGGACGATCAAAACCAACATTTCACATCATATGCCACACTTAACATAAACACTACGCCCAAACAACAAACTATAGATGAGCTCCTATCCACACCTACTCCTTCCCGAGAAAAATTCTTCTTTTCCTATATAATGCCAATCGACGTTAAACTATCCCTGGACCGCATTAGAACTAAAACACAAGGTATAGACAATATAAGTATCGACTTTTTAAAGAAAATACTCCATGTCATACTCCCAACTGTAACCCATATATTCAATGCCTCAATTATGACCTCAACTTACCCCGAACTCTGGAAAAAAGCTATAGTCAGACCAATCCCTAAAATTAAATTACCTGTAACACCAAACGACTTTAGACCAATCAGCATCCTCCCAGTCCTATCTAAGGCCTTGGAGCGCATTGTTCATGAACAATTAACTGATTACCTTAACACTCATAACATACTCGACCCATACCAATCAGGTTTTAGGACAGGCCATAGTACGGCAACCGCACTTCTTAAAGTTACCGAAGAAGCGCGTGAAGCAATGGACAGTGGCCACATGACAATATTTACACTCTTGGACTTCAGCAAAGCTTTCGACACTGTTGACACTGACATATTAATAGCAAAATTACGCGCTCTGAATCTTTCGGACAATGCTGTTAACTGGCTTGGATCCTATCTTCATGGTCGCCAGCAATGTGTATCCAATGCAGAACTTTCCTCATCCTGGCTATCACTGAAGGGTGGCGTCCAACAAGGTTCAGTGTTAGGACCACTTCTGTTCTCTATCTATGTTAACGATATATCCACTAGACTTACCTATTGTCGATATCACCTATACGCTGACGATTTGCAAATTTACATTCACTCCCATCCTGACGATGTACATGACACACTAGACAAATTAAATAGTGACCTAGACTCAATTTCCCAATGGTCGAAGAAACATGGACTTAATCTAAATACTGACAAGACACAGTGCATAATTATAGGACATCGGCGAATCCAAAGCATTATAAATTACGAAAATATCCCTACCATTCTCCTAAATGACAAAAATATCCCCTACAGCTCAGTAGTAAAAAATCTGGGTATCTATATGGACCAACACTTAGACTGGAAAATCCAGGTGAATAATACCTGCAAGAAAGTGTTCTCAATTCTTCACTCCCTAAATAGTTTTAAAAACTTCCTTCCTACAGAATTAAAACAAATACTTGTACAGACTCTTATAATGCCACACTTCGACTACTGCGACATATTACTGACTAATCTTACAACTGATCTATCTGACAGACTACAGCGTGCTCATAATGCGTGCATTCGATTTATATTCAATCTCTGTCGTTATGACCACGTGTCTCCTTCATTTCAGGCCTTATCATGGCTACGCCTAAATGACAGAAGAACTTTACATTCACATACCTTACTATTCCAAATTCTGCACACATATTTACCAACTTATTTAACAACACGTTTTCAACATTTATCGGCTCATCACAATTTAGGAACAAGATCACAAGACTTCTTTACTTTTGATACCACAACACAGGACCTGTCTGTACTCTGAATCTTACACAATATCTATGGCTAGAGCATGGAACTCACTTCCCAGTCATGTCAGGGACTGTCAATCGCTATCATTATTTAAATCCAAATTAACTGATATCTTAAGTTCGACACAATGAAAACATTAACTACATAACAACTATATAGAGCATTCTATTAATAATCATGTAGGAAGCTACTTACTTTATTTTATATCATTTTAATTTTATTATATTCTATGTTTTTGTTAGCATTAGCTAGTATTAGATCCATCATCATTGTATTTTGTTTAGTCTGTATTTTAAAATCTTAAAATTGTAATATGTACGTAATTTTTTGTATAATTTTACTATTCGCTGGTTGAGTGGAAGAGAAGGCCTTATGGCCTTAACTCTGCCAGCTAAAATAAATCATTATTATTATTATTATTATTATTATTATTATATGGAAATTAAGACTATAATAATTAAAGCTATAAAAAATTTATATGATAATTGCATATCTAAAATTAAAATTGGCAGTAAATTGTCACATGGTTTTACCGATAAATAAAAGTCTTCATCAAGGTTGTTGTCTATCACCGACTCTGTTTAAAATATATGTACATGAAATATTAAAGAATTGGAGAAGAAAATGTTCAAGCATGGGAATTCCTATTTCAAACAACAAAACTTTATACAACTAACATTTTGCAGATGATTAATTATTAATTGCACAAGATTATGAAGATTTAGAATATATGACTAGAAAATTAATAGAAGAATATGAAAAATGGGGAATAATTTCGAACATGAAAAAAGCAAAATATTTATCAATTTAGTGAACCAGAACAAAATTCAATTTGGGAGACTGGAGAAAACAATAAAATCTTGTAGTGAGATCACATATTTAAGAATTAAAATAAATAAAAATGGGAGTATTACGTTTATATAACACTTTGGCTAGACCAGTGTTGACCTATGGTAGTGAAGCATGGACACTAAAAAGACAACATGAAAGCAGAATAACGGCTTGTGAAATGAGATTCATGTTCAGAACAGCGGGTTTCACCAGATGGGATCGGAAAAGGAACACCGATATCTTAAAAGATTTGAAGACTATGCCAATTTTGGAATATATTAAACAGTACCAACTAAATTGGAAATACCATCTTGAAAGAATGAGTTCAAATCGGATCCCCAAAGCTGTTTATAATTATATACCAAGAGGACGAAGATCACTGGTCTGTCCTATGAAACGCTGGAGGGAAAATTTTCTATAGGATCGTAACAGGCCTTGGCCTAATACTTGGAAGGAAGAAGAAGAAGAAAAATGGGAGTTACGAAAAGAAAATAAGAAATAGAAATAATAAAGGAAAATTTGAAATTGCTTGCCTCAATGGAAAATTGTGGGATAAAAATATATGTAATAAAAATAAAATGAATATATATCATACAATTGTTAAAAGCATCATTACTTATAGAGCAGAACTTTGGCCAGTAACAACAAAAACAAATAAGTATCGTATGGTAACGGAAATGGATTTTATACGAAGGGCAGCAAGAATTTCAAGAAGAGAAAAAATTAGGAACTCAGTTATAAGGGAGAAAATGAAGAATGAAGACACTATTTTAGATTATATTAAAACTCGGTAATTAAGATGGTAAGGACATGTCTACCGAATGGAAGAGGATCGGCTACCAAAATCTGTTTTGGAATGGAAATCTGAGGTAAGACTAGACAGAGAATATATTTATACATGAAGGAGAAAAAACATCTACAACCAGGAGATTGGATGGACCGACAAAATTGGCTATTGGGAATCAGATGATGTCAAACACATTAATCAACCGAATGATCTATCTATAATTTTACTCCACTGGAACCCATGACCACATTTCTTGAAGACTGTATTTTTACAGTGAAAGATTGTCACTCTTTGAACCAAGATACTTTTTTGTATGGCTTATCCACCTTCGATCTATCTGGCATGGGAAAATCTTTTGGCAAGAATGTTACCGCTGGCATAACTCTCAGTGTCATTTTAACCATGCAAGCTGTGCCATCATGACAAGATAAAGATACTATGGAGGGTTAATTTACATACTAACATCATAAAAAAAGAGCTTATGGCTTAAATTAGTGTAAAATATCCCACTAACATCTTGTTAATTTAGAACCAACACAACTGAATTGTGAATGAAGTTTCACTACTACTGGAACACCAAGAGAATAATTTGTGTTATGACAGGTAGTTCAAGTGGAAGGAGCACCAGCACATAAAGCTGGATGTCTTGGGTTCAAGACTTGGTTGAGCCATACATTTTTCTGTGTTATGACAGGGGCTTGCTGGGTAGTTCAAGTGGAAGGAGCACCAGCACATAAAGCTGGATGTCTTGGGTTCAAGACTTGGTTGAGCCATACATTTTTCTGTGTTATGACAGGGGCTTGCTGGGTAGTTCAAGTGGAAGGAGCACCAGCACATAAAGCTGGATGTCTTGGGTTCAAGACTTGGTTGAGCCATACATTTTTCTGTGTTATGACAGGGGCTTGCTGGGTAGTTCAAGTGGAAGGAGCACCAGCACATAAAGCTGGATGTCTTGGGTTCAAGACTTGGTTGAGCCATACATTTTTCTGTGTTATGACAGGGGCTTGCTGGGTAGTTCAAGTGGAAGGAGCACCAGCACATAAAGCTGGATGTCTTGGGTTCAAGACTTGGTTGAGCCATACATTTTTCTGTGTTATGACAGGGACTTGCTGGGTAGTTCAAGTGGAAGGAGCACCAGCACATAAAGCTGGATGTCTTGGGTTCAAGACTTGGTTGAGCCATACATTTTTCTGTGTTATGACAGGGGCTTGCTGGGTAGTTCAAGTGGAAGGAGCACCAGCACATAAAGCTGGATGTCTTGGGTTCAAGACTTGGTTGAGCCATACATTTTTCTGTGTTATGACAGGGACTTGCTGGGTAGTTCAAGTGGAAGGAGCACCAGCACATAAAGCTGGATGTCTTGGGTTCAAGACTTGGTTGAGCCATACATTTTTCTGTGTTATGACAGGGGCTTGCTGGGGTAGTTCAAGTGGAAGGAGCACCAGCACAATAAAGCTGGATGTCTTGGGTTCAAGACTTGGTTGAGCCATACATTTTTCTGTGTTATGACAGGGGCTTGCTGGGTAGTTCAAGTGGAAGGAGCACCAGCACATAAAGCTGGATGTCTTGGGTTCAAGACTTGGTTGAGCCATACATTTTTCTGTGTTATGACAGAGACTTGCTGGCTAGTTCAAGTGGAAGGAGCACCAGCACATAAAGCTGGATGTCTTGGGTTCAAGACTTGGTTGAGCCATACATTTTTCTGTGTTATGACAGGGACTTGCTGGGTAGTTCAAGTGGAAGGAGCACCAGCACATAAAGCTGGATGTCTTGGGTTCAAGACTTGGTTGAGCCATACATTTTTCTGTGTTATGACAGGGGCTTGCTGGGTAGTTCAAGTGGAAGGAGCACCAGCACATAAAGCTGGATGTCTTGGGTTCAAGACTTGGTTGAGCCATACATTTTTCTGTGTTATGACAGGGGCTTGCTGGGTAGTTCAAGTGGAAGGAGCACACAGCACATAAAGCTGGATGTCTTGGGTTCAAGACTTGGTTGAGCCATACATTTTTCTGTGTTATGACAGGGGCTTGCTGGGTAGTTCAAGTGGAAGGAGCACCAGCACATAAAGCTGGATGTCTTGGGTTCAAGACTTTGTTGAGCCATACATTTTTCTGTGTTATGACAGGGGCTTGCTGGGTAGTTCAAGTGGAAGGAGCACCAGCACATAAAGCTGGATGTCTTGGGTTCAAGACTTGGTTGAGCCATACATTTTTCTGTGTTATGACAGGGGCTTGCTGGGTAGTTCAAGTGGAAGGAGCACCAGCACATAAAGCTGGATGTCTTGGGTTCAAGACTTGGTTGAGCCATACATTTTTCTGTGTTATGACAGGGGCTTGCTGGGTAGTTCAAGTGGAAGGAGCACCAGCACATAAAGCTGGATGTCTTGGGTTCAAGACTTGGTTGAGCCATACATTTTTCTGTGTTATGACAGGGGCTTGCTGGGTAGTTCAAGTGGAAGGAGCACCAGCACATAAAGCTGGATGTCTTGGGTTCAAGACTTTGTTGAGCCATACATTTTTCTGTGTTATGACAGGGGCTTGCTGGGTAGTTCAAGTGGAAGTAGCACCAGCACATAAAGCTGGATGTCTTGGGTTCAAGACTTGGTTGAGCCATACATTTTCTGTGTTATGACAGGGACTTGCTGGGTAGTTCAAGTGGAAGGAGCACCAGCACATAAAGCTGGATGTCTTGGGTTCAAGACTTTGTTGAGCCATACATTTTTCTGTGTTATGACAGGGGCTTGCTGGGTAGTTCAAGTGGAAGGAGCACCAGCACATAAAGCTGGATGTCTTGGGTTCAAGACTTTGTTGAGCCACACATTTTTCTGTGTTATGACAGGGACTTGCTGGGTAGTTCAAGTTGAAGGAGCACCAGCACATAAAGCTGGATGTCTTGGGTTCAAGACTTGGTTGAGCCATACATTTTTCTGTGTTATGACAGGGACTTGCTGGGTAGTTCAAGTGGAAGGAGCACCAGTACATAAAGCTGGATGTTCTTGTGTTCAAGACTTGGTTGAGCCATACATTTTTCTGTGTGTATGACAGAGGCTTGCCGGGTAGTTCAAGTGGAAGGAGCACCAGCACATGAAGGTGGATGTCATGGGTTCAAGAATTGATTGAGCCATACATTTTTCTGTGTTATGACAGGGACTTGTTGGTAGTTCAAGTGGAAGGAGCACCAGCACATAAAGCTGGATGTCTTGGGTTCAAGACTTGGTTGAGCCATACATTTTTCTGTGTTATGACAGGGGCTTGCCGGCTAGTTCAAGTGGAAGGAGCACCAGCACATAAAGGTGGATGTCTTGGGTTCAAGACTTGGTTGAGCCATACATTTTTCTGTGTTATGACAGGGACTTGCTGGGGAGTTTCAAGTGGAAGGAGCACCAGCACATGAATCTGGATGTCTTGGGTTCAAGACTTGGTTGGGCCATACATTTTTCTGTGTTATGACAGGGGCTTGCCGGGTAGTTCAAGTGGAAGGAGCACCAGCACATAAAGCTGGATGTCTTGGTTTCAAGACTTGGTTGAGCCATACATTTTTCTGTGTTATGACAGGGACTTGTTGGGTAGTTACAAGTGGAAGGAGCACCAGCACGTAAAGCTGGATGTCTTGGGTTCAAGACTTGGTTGAGCCATACATTTTTTCTGTGTTATGACAGGGGCTTGCTGGGTAGTTCAAGTGGAAAGAGCACAAGCACATAAAGCTGGATGTCTTGGGTTCAAGACTTGGTTGAGCCATACATTTTTTCTGTGTTATGACAGGGACTTGCTGGGTAGTTCAAGTGGAAGGAGCACCAGCACATAAAGCTGGATGTCTTGGGTTCAAGACTTGTTGGAGCCATACATTTTTCTGTGTTATGACAGGGACTTGTTGGGTAGTTCAAGTGGAAGGAGCACCAGCACATAAAGCTGGATGTCTTGGGTTTCAAGCCTTTGTGTTGAGCCATACATTTTTCTGTGTTATGACAGGGGCTTGCTGGGTAGTTCAAGTGGAAGGAGCACCAGCACATAAAGGTGGATGTTTTGGGTTCAAGACTTGGTTGAGCCATACATTTTTCTGTGTTATGACAGGGGCTTGCTGGGTAGTTCAAGTGGAAAGAGCACCAGCACATAAAGCTGGATGTCTTGGGTTCAAGACTTGGTTGAGCCATACATTTTTTTGTGTTATGACAGGGGCTTGCTGGGTAGTTCAAGTTGGAGGAGAACCACCAAATAAAGCTGGATGTCTTGGGTTCAAGACTTGGTTGAGCCATACATTTTTTTCTTGTGTTATGACAGGGGCTTGCTAGGTAGTTCAAGTGGAAGGAGCACCAGCACAGAAAGCTGGATGTCTTGGATTCAAGACTTGGTTGAGCCATACAATTTTCTGTGTTATGACAGGAACTTGCTGGGTAGTTCAAGTGGAAGGAGAACCAGCACATAAAGCTGGATGTCTCGGGTTCAAGACTTAGTTGAGCCATACATTTTTCTGTGTTATGACAGGGACTTGCTGGGTAGTTCAAGTGGAAGGAGCACCAGCACATAAAGCTGGATGTCTTGGGTTCAAGACTTGATTCAGACATGCATTTTTCTGTGTTATGACAGGGACTTGCTGGGTAGTTCAAGAGGAAAGAGCACCAGCACATAAAGCTGGATGTCTTGGGTTCAAGACTTGGTTGAGCCATACATTTTTCTGTGTTATGACAGGGACTTGCCACATAGTTCAAGTTGAAAGAGCACCAGCACATAAAGCTGGTAGTCTTGGGTTCAAGACTTGGTTGAGCCATACATTTTTCTGTGTTATGACAGGGACTTGCTGGGTAGTTCAAGTGGAAAGAGCACCAGCACATAAAGGTGGATGTCTTGGGTCAAGACTTGGTTGAGCCATACATTTTTCTGTGTTATGACAGGGATTGTTGGGTAGTTCAAGTTGAAAGAGCACCAGCACATAAAGCTGGATGTCTTGGGTTCAAGACTTGGTTGAGCCATACATTTTTCTGTGTTATGACAGGGACTTGCCAAGTAGTTCAAGTGGAAAGAGCACCAGCACATAAAGCTGGATGTCTTGGGTTCAAGACTTGGTTGAGCCATACATTTTTCTGTATTATGACAGGGACTTGCCGGGTAGTTCAAGTGGAAGGAGCACCAGCACATGAATCTGGATGTCTTGGGTTCAAGACTTGGTTGAGCCATACATTTTTCTGTGTTATGACAGGGACTTGCTGGGTAGTTCAAGTGGAAGGAGCACCAGCACATAAAGCTGGATGTCTTGGGTTCAAGACTTGGTTGAGCCATACATTTTTCTGTGTTATGACAGGGACTTGCCGGCTAGTTCAAGTGGAAGGAGCACCAGCACATAAAGGTGGATGTCTTGGGTTCAAGACTTGGTTGAGCCATACATTTTTCTGTGTTATGACAGGGACTTGCTGGGTAGTTCAAGTGGAAGGAGCACCAGCACATGAATCTGGATGTCTTGGGTTCAAGACTTGGTTGGGCCATACATTTTTCTGTGTTATGACAGGGACTTGCCGGGTAGTTCAAGTGGAAGGAGAACCAGCACATAAAGCTGGATGTCTTGGGTTCAAGACTTGGTTGAGCCATACATTTTTCTGTGTTATGACAGGGACTTGCCGGGTAGTTCAAGTGGAAGGAGCACCAGCACATAAAGGTGGATGTCTTGGGTTCAAGACTTGGTTGAGCCATACATTTTTCTGTGTTATGACAGGGACTTGTTGGGTAGTTCAAGTTGAAAGAGCACCAGCACATAAAGCTGGATGTCTTGGGTTCAAGCCTTTGTTGAGCCATACATTTTTCTGTGTTATGACAGGGGCTTGCTGGGTAGTTCAAGTGGAAGGAGCACCAGCACATAAAGGTGGATGTTTTGGGTTCAAGACTTGGTTGAGCCATACATTTTTCTGTGTTATGACAGGGACTTGCTGGGTAGTTCAAGTGGAAAGAGCACCAGCACATAAAGCTGGATGTCTTGGGTTCAAGACTTGGTTGAACCATACATTTTTCTGTGTTATGACAGGGATTTGCTGGGTAGTTCAAGTTGGAAGAGAACCACCAAATAAAGCTGGATGTCTTGGGTTGAAGACTTGGTTGAGCCATACATTTTTCTGTGTTATGACAGGGACTTGCTAGGTAGTTCAAGTGGAAGGAGCACCAGCACAGAAAGCTGGATGTCTTGGATTCAAGACTTGGTTGAGCCATACAATTTTCTGTGTTATGACAGGAACTTGCTGGGTAGTTCAAGTGGAAGGAGAACCAGCACATAAAGCTGGATGTCTTGGGTTCAAGACTTGGTTGAGCCATACAATTTTCTGTGTTATGACAGGGACTTGCTGGGTAGTTCAAGTGGAAGGAGCACCAGCACATAAAGCTGGATGTCTTGGGTTCAAGACTTGGTTGAGCAATACATTTTTCTGTGTTATGACAGGGACTTGCCAGGTAGTTCAAGTGGAAAGAGCACCAGCACATAAAGCTGGATGTCTTGGGTTCAAGACTTGAGCCATACATTTTTCTGTGTTATGACAGGGACTTGCCGGGTAGTTCAAGTGGAAAGAGCACCAGCAAAAATCAAATCTGCAGTGGCTGCCCATGCATGGTCTGAAAAACATCTTATTGAGAAAGAAGCTAAATTATCAGAACAAACAGAAAAACCAAAAGAACTTACTGTTTGGGAAAAGATCTACATTCAAAAGAGCGAAAAGAAGAAATTGATGAACTTTGAAATTCCCGGTGAGAATGACCTGGTTTCGAGGTTTTTCAGTCAGCCAATGGAAGGAGCGAAGGACAGGTCTTCAAGACGACAGAACAACAGTCATGACGATACTGAGGATGGAACAGAAACTATGTTCCGAAATTAGTTTATAGTCAAATAAGAAGAACAATACGAGGTGAGTGATAAAAATTCTACCTTAATTAATATTTAATTATTATTTAGTTTCAGAGCCATTTTTTCTATGTTAATGTATGTACTACTTTTACAATGCATAGACGCTCACCTTATTCCAATAACCATGAGATTGTGTCCTTCAGATGTTCTGTTGTTATTTATTTATCCTATATTTATAAATCCTACTTCATATTAAGGTATATTAGGGATATAGTTGTTAAACATTATATAATTTGATCTAAAACTAAAGCTTTTTTAAGAACCTTATTTATGAAGACATTTTAATGCTAAATAAAATCATTGACATTATACTACCCACAGTGACTCATATTTTTAATGCTTCCCTTATAACTTCTATCTTCCCTACTGTATGGAAACAGTCTAGAATTCGGCCTATACCAAAAATAAGTACACCAACTAACTGTAATGACTACCGACCGATTAGCATCCTTCCGACATTATCTAAAGCCCTGGAACATATTGTACATAAGCAAATGACTGAATATCTCCAAGAAAATCACCTCCTTGATCCTTATCAATCCGGCTTTAGATCTGGTCATAGCACAACCACAGCTTTGCTAAAAATTACTGAAGATATTCGTGAAGCCGTGGACAGACGTCAATTGACTCCTTTAACCTTACTTGACTTCAGCAAAGCTTTTGACACAGTAGACCACGACTTACTTATGATAAAGCTCAAGCACCTACACTTGTCTGACAGAGCTGTATCCTGGTTCGACTCATACCTGCACGGTCGTCAACAATACGTTTCATTAAACTCTAGATCTTCGTCTTGGCGCAACGTGCTGGCTGGAGTCCCCCAGGGCAGTGTTCTCGGACCGCTTCTTTTCTCAATCTACATAAATGACTTGCCAACTGTACTAAAGCACTGCCGTTATCACCTCTACGCTGATGATCTCCAAATTTACCTACATTCACCTCCTCGTTCTCTCTATAACAGCTTGACAAAAATGAATGACGATCTCATATCCATCTTTAACTGGTCTTCAAGTATCGGTCTAAATCTAAATCCTAACAAGTCACAAGTAATTCTAATGGGACAACAAAGACTGCTTACAACCTTTGACATATCTACACTTCCAAACATTACTATAAATAATATAATTATCCCTTATTCTTCTTCAGTAATAGATCTTGGACTACATCTAGACGCAAATTTAACCTGGCAAACACAAGTGAAACACATATGTAAAAAGACTTTCTCCATCTTACATTATCTTAGACGTTTTAAAGAATTTTCTCCCAGTTTCATTAAAACAAATCCTTGTGCAGAATCTTGTGTTACCACACTTCGATTATTGTGACATTATATATAATGATCTAAACTATGACTTGTCGCAGAGACTGCAGCGTGTTCATAATGCTTGCGTTCGATTCATTTTCAATATCCGCCGTTATGACCATATTTCCGAACACTTTAATAACCTCTCTTGGCTCCATCTTACTGACAGACGTAAATTGCACTCCCTTTCACTACTTTTCAAGCTTCTGAATTCCTACATCCCTACTTACCTGGCGTCCAGATTTGAGAAGTTATCCTCTTACCACAATATTGACACTAGATCACAAGATAGCAGTTTGCTAACAATTCCTCTTCATAGCACTTCCTCCTATTCTACTTCCTTCACAGTAGCCTCTGCCCGCTCCTGGAATCTCCTTCCTCAAGATATCAGGGGTTGCCGCACACTTGGAACCTTTAAGTCATGCTTATACAGTTACCTGTTGTCTAATAATTAATTTTTCTCTATTTATATAATTTTATACTATGTCATTAATCTTTTCCTAGTTTTTTTATATATATTGTACTTATTATATATTTAATTCGTTAAATTTAGAGTAAATCAAAATACATTATAAATATTAATTGTATTGTATTCATAACTTGTAATCGTTTATATATATATATTGTAATTTAGATTTAAGACTATTTTTTTTTGTTTGTATTTTTTTTAAACCTGGTTGAGTGGTAGACAAGGCCTTAAGGCCTTAACTCTGCCAGGTAAAATAAAGCTATTATTATTATTATTAGTTCTGTTGAAAGTATTTTCATAATGCATATTAATATAAAATGTTTGCATTTTGTTCTGTCATAAATATCTAGTCTAGGGTCTCCATTTTTTTTTTTGGAAAATGTCCTGCTGTCCCGAAAGTTTGGGCACACTCAAATGTCCCGCTTTAGGGATGATGCTTTGTCAATGAATTTATAACTTTCGTTTTGTTCTTTACTATGTAATTATAAATATGAACGTTAGAAAGTGCCAGTTGTATGACCATAATGCACTGTTTGGTCTATAATCTTTGTTTTTTACTATCATATATTGGTAACTGGTACATTTTTTCAAATTATTAATCCATGGTCAGTGCAGCATTTTAAAGATGTATCATCTAATTCATTTTATGATAGAATTTCAAAATAAAATAAACTACTTGATGAAATACATAAATCATCGAAGTACAACAATGCAAATGCATCTACCAATCTACCTGTGTAGATAGAGTAGACATGATGTAGCTGGGTAAGTAATTTTAATGGACAATAAAAAATAGATATGTGCAATTTGTATAATTTGTTTCAGACAATTTTTTAAACTTCCTTTAATATTTTCTTAATGTCCCACCATTTTTTAAAATGTCCCAGGTTTTTTCTTTAATTTTTTGTACATGTCCCCTTTTACATTGAAAGCATTATGGACAACCTAATCTGTACTCACAAACATTATAGAACACACTATATAAGTCAGTCAAAAATAACTTTTTTCATCTCACCTCATAAAACTGTGTGATTTTCATAGGACCAGTTTCAAGAGGCATTCCTTCTATCCTTAGCCAGATCTTTGAAGATTTGGCCAAGGATAGAAGCAATGGATTTTAAAACTGGTCCTGTGAATCACGGAAGTTTATGAGGTGAGATGTATAAGTTATTTCTGACTCATTTATATAAATTATTAATTACCTCATTATGTTAATTCCCATTGTAAAAATGTTATTAAAATTATAGTACACAATCATACTTATCAGAATAATTGGCAGGATCATTTGTAATAAATGGACCTAAACCAGCTATCAAAAAAGCTTTAGTGTACCAACCTAAGGGCCGCATGCAAATACATTAGTCTCTGGTGAGTTGAGTTTTCCGTGAGAACGTGCAAAGTTTGAATTAGCGAGTCACTGACTAGTCATGCATGAAAGTAGTTTTTTTCGTAATATTGGCAAGAAATTACCCAGAATTCTCAGCGATAAAACCACTTCCGTTATTTTTGTCTGCTAGAGGAACGCAATACGTCCCGCAAATAATACTGTATATATCGTGCGATCTTACGCCGATTCTCCTGTTCTTCCAGTTGAATTCTTTGGTAGACTCTATCAAATTCCTCTTCTCCACGTATACCGAAAACATGATCGAAGTCTTCAAGGTCCAACATCTTGGATAATGCAGCAAGGTGCGCGGCAAGGTATCAAACTACATGGTTCCCATCGGGTTGCTCACGATTCTTTCTCTGTAAAGTCACCTCACCAGGTAGCTTAGGAATTTCAACAATTATTATCGCATGACCAGATTTTTGAGTATGCAAAAAGTCTTTGGATGCAACTTTCTCAGTAGAGAACGACTTTTAGAGTCTAATACGTTCATAGGTACGACCCTAAATGATTCAGAAGCAGAGGAAGACTAAAACAATGATGGACCTGTCAAGGCGACTTGAGAGTTACGAACAAGTACAGAAAAAACAAACTTAAACCTGATGTATTCATTATGATGCTTAGTATTGAGAAAAAAAAAGCTATCATGTTCCTATTGTTTATTTTTTATTATTTCACTCACCTCATACTTCATAATTCATAGCAGACCCTGGGTTTCTTCACATATTTTGTGACATTCTCAATGCTGCGTCATGTTCACAACTGGCCTACCAGCCAACTGCAGACCTTACATCTACATGTGTGTGACAGGTCTAGATGGTCCTTGCCTACCAGCCAACTGCAGACCTTACATCTACATGTGTGGACAGGTCTAGATGGTCCTTGCCTACCAGCCAACTGCAGACCTTACATCCACATGTGTGTGACAGGTCTAGATGGTCCTTGCCTACCAGCCAACTGCAGACCTTACATCTACATGTGTGTGACAGGTCTAGATGGTCCTTCCCTACCAGCAAAGTGCAGACCTTACATCTACATGTGTGTGACAGGTCTAGATGGTCCTTGCCTACCAGCCAACTGCAGACCTTACATCTACATGTGTGTGACAGGTCTAGATGGTCCTTGCCTACCAGCCAACTGCAGACCTTACATCTACATGTGTGTGACAGGTCTAGATGGTCCTTGCCCTACCAGCCAACTGCAGACCTTACATCCATCTACATGTGTGTGACAGGTCTAGATGGTCCTTGCCTACCAGCCAACTGCAGACCTTACATCTACATGTGTGTTACAGGTCTAGATGGTCCTTGCCTACCAGCCAACTGCAGACCTTACATCTACATGTGTGTGACAGGTCTAGATGGTCCTTGCCTCCCCATACAAAGTAAAATCTGTCTCCAGAATAAAACTTTAGAGAGATCTAATCAGTTTAAATATCTTGGATATTATCTCTCTATCTGGGATGAAAAGGATATCCCTGAAAAAGTTACAAGTTATAATAAAAATTTAGGAATTATTAATCAAGTTATGAAACCATCCCTTGTACAAAAAAACACCAGATTATGTTTATATAACAGTTTGGGTAGACCATTGTTGACCTACGGTAGTGAAGCATGGACACTAAAAAGACAACATGAAAGCAGAATAACAGCTTGTGAAATGAGATTCATGCGCAGAACAGCGGGTTATACCAGATGGGATCAGAAAAGGAACATCGATATCTTAAAGAATTGAAGACTACGCCAATTTTGAAATATATTAAACAGTACCAACTAAATTGGAAACACCATCTAGAAACAAAGAGTTCAAATCGGATCCCCAAAGCTGTTTATAATTATATACCAAGAGGACGAAGATCACTGGGCCGTCCTATCAAAAACTGGAGGGAAAATTTTCTTTAGGATCGTAACAGGCCTTGGCTTAATACTTGGAAGGAAGAAGAAGAAGAAGAATAACTCGCTTTAGTATTTGACTGTCATGAAGCATGGCATGAAGAACCAACAGATTTACTGAGAGACTTCATGCTTCAGGTTCTTTTACATGTTTTAAATATAACTGTGTACAAAACCAGTGTGTGATTATAAAAAGGGTATAGCATCCAATTAATACAAAACTGGTGTCATTAGAAAGAAAAATTTAATTATTTTACAAAAAAATCTAATTAAACTCCATGGTGCCCTACCAACCAACTGCAGACCTTACATCTACATGTGTGTGACAGGTCTAGACGGTCCTTGCCTACCAGCCAACTGCAGACCTTACATCTACATGTGTGTGACAGGTCTAGATGGTCCTTCCCTACCAGCCAACTGCAGACCTTACATCTACATGTGTGTGACAGGTCTAGATGGTCCTTCCCTACCAGCCAACTGCAGACCTTACATCTACATGTGTGTGACAGGTCTAGATGGTCCTTGCCTACCAGTCAACTGCAGACCTTACATCTATATGTGTGTGACAGGTCTAGATGGTCCTTGCCTACCAGCCAACTGCAGACCTTACATCTACATGTGTGTGACAGGTCTAGATGGTCCTTGCCCTACCAACCAACTGCAGACCTTACATCTACATGTGTGTGACAGGTCTAGATGGCCCTTGCCTACCAGCCAACTGCAGACCTTACATCTACATGTGTGTGACAGGTCTAGATGGTCCTTGCCTACCAGCCAACTGCAGACCTTACATCTACATGTGTGTGACAGGTCTAGATGGTCCTTGCCTACCAGCCAACTGCAGACCTTACATCTACATGTTATATGACATATAACATATCCAAATGGCTTAACAATAAATTTAAAGGTATGGAAAAATTTGAAAATTTAGCAGTAGAAAATTCTTACCAATTAGTTGAGAAATTAGAAAATGTAGAAGTAGAACCTTCAGAAAGATTGGTCTCTTTTGATGTTACTTCATTATTCACAAACATCCCGACTGACACAACTTTGAAAATTTTAGAAAAATGGTTGAATGAAAACAAATTAGATGATGATAGCGTTAAAGAATACATAAAACTAACAAAATTATGCTTAAATCAAATGTTCTTCACATTTAGAGGAAAATACTTTAGACAAAAATCAGGACTCGCAATGGGAAATCCATTATCACCATTCTTAGCAGACATGTTTATGGGGAACTTTGAATGTCATGTAACCAAAGCACATCCTTTGATGTTTAAATTTTGGAGAAGATATGTAGATGATTATCATAGCAATAGTAAAAGAGAAACAATTAGAAGATGCCATTAAACTGTTAAATATTCAAAATAAAACTATCAAATTTACAATGGAAATAGAAAATAATCATGAAATACCATATTTAGACCTTAAATTGATTAGGAATGAAGAAAAAAAGAAAATTGAATTTGGAATCTACAGAAAAGAAACTCACATCGACAATTATATAAAAGCTACTGGATTTAACCATTTTTCACACAAACAGGCAGTATTTAATAGTTTAACACACAGACTTGTGAATGTCCCCATGAGCAAAGAAAATTACAATAAAGAGAAAGAACACATCATAAAATTGCTAAGGATAATGGTTTTCAAAAGAAGATGATACACAAGAAAATAAATAAATTCAAAGAACAAAAAGTCATCAATGAAAGTACTCTTCAGACAGATAAAAATATAGGCAAAAAATTCAAGAAGTTCACATACCATCCTTTCGTATTTGACAAGTTTCAAAAAATTTTCAACAAATTCAACATTAAATTAGCACCGAAAAACGATTACAGCTTAGGTAATTTAATAAAAACCAACAAAAATGAAAAGATTGAAGACTGCAAAAAATCGGGGATTTATCAAATTAATTGTAAAGATTGTGAAAAGATATACATAGGAAAAACAAAAAGGAATCTAAATACAAGATTAAAAGAACACCTCAGAAATGTTAAAAATGGAGAAACCGAAAAATCTGCAATAGCTGCACATGCCTGGTCAGAAAAACATAGAATAGAAACCAAAACAAAATTACTTAAACAATTGGAAAAACCGAAGGAACTCACAATTTGGGAAAAAATTTACATATGCAAGAATGAAAATACAACTATGAATTTTGAAATACCCGGTTATAAAGAAAGAGGACTGATTTGGAAATTCTTCGGTCGGCCACCAGATGGCGCGGAGGTCAGTCTGCAGGATAGAAGGCCGTTGGACGTCAGTTGTGAACGTGACGCAGCATTGAGAATGTCACAAAAGATGTGAAGAAACCCAGGGTCTGCTATGAATTATGAAGTATGAGGTGAGTGAAATTATAAAAAATAAACAATATTAAAAAACCTCATAGTGTTATTTCCTATCTACATAATTTAATATCATGTTCCTGTTGTACATTATGTGTTCCTTTATTTGCAACTCAGACACAATTCATATCTGCAGATTACTTGCCACACATTCATTACCTGATATCCCACACACAATACCCACATATCCACGATGGACAAATATGTTTCGAGCTTTGCTTTTATCTTCTCCCTAATCTTAACTGCAACGTAAAAGTGATTATGCTGTGAAGTTATGGGTTTTTCTGAAGATCTTGGTTCAGTTTTTTGCATTCCAGGAGATGATCAGAGTTGATAAGTTTTGTAAATGAAGAGTAAGAGGATAAAACCAGGTAAGTCACTGTTTTCCATTAAACCAGGAAAAAATAATCTTTAATTATGTAACATACTTGCTTCTTTACCTGAACGCCAAACCTTTGGAAGGTAAATAAACCTATGAGGGGTGTAAGAGGTAGTGATGTGCATTCTATAACCTCTCCTACCTAATTCTCAACTTCACCTGCGCGTGGTACACCCTGCTTTTAACTAACGAGGTAATGGGGACCGAGTCACGGCGGTATAACCGTTCCATCGAATATGGAGGAAATTCCATATTTTGAACGCCTGACTAGAGGCTATAAGGTAGCAGCCCTACCACTAGTCTTGCTCTGCGGATGGTTGGTAACCAACCCAGGGGACTTCCTACTACTCGAAGAAACTTAAGCAAAGACTGGACTGATCACACTGATGACGACAAAGCAAGAAATAGGTTAATGATTAAGGATCTCAAAGTTGCAACATGGAATGTGAGAGGAATAACACATAAAGAAGAAGAGTTAGAAGTAGAGTTAGACAAAAGAAAAATTGACATTGCCATTATTTCGGAAACAAAAAAGAAGAACAAAGGATCAGAAGAATTAGGAAAATATGTAATGATTTATTCTGGAGTTCCAGCAGAGAACTGGGCATCATCAGGAGTCGCAATTTTAATAAGGAAAAATTTGCAACACAACATTTTATATTACCAATGGATTTCCCCAAAAATTGTAACAGTTAGAATAAAAATTTTAGGACATAATTTGAATATAATTGGAATTTATGCCCCTGTAGAAGGAAACGATTCAGAAACCATAGAATTTTATGATATTTTACAAGAAACCATTGACAAAGTAAATAAACAAGATTATCTCATAATTGCTGGTGATTTTAATGCAAGAGTCGGAAATCAACCGATAAGAGAATGCATTGGATCAGAAGGAGAACCAACTTGCAACAATAATGGTAAACTGCTAATAGATTTTTGCATATTCAATAATTTAAGAATCACAAACTCCTTCTTTAGACACAAGAAAATACACAAATATACATGGGCAGCAAGGGGATCAAAGTCTATAATAGATTATGTACTAATTAATAATAAATTTAAAAAGTCTGTAAATGACACTAGAATATACAGAGGAAGTGAAATTGATAGTGACCATTTTCTTGTTGAAAGCAAAATAAAATTATATCACAAACACATCAGCACAAGAAAATACAAGCAGACAGTACAAAATAAGACACCAAAAAAGTTTAAAATTCACTTATTGGAAGACCAAAGTACACAAATATTATATCAAACTAGAATAAAGAATAAACTTAAAACAAGCACGGGCGATATTGAAGAGGACTGGATAAATCTAAAACAAGCAATCATGGAAGCAGCTTATGAGAGTCTCGGATATAAACAAATCAAAAACAAAAAGAGATTACGAACTTGGAATCCCGAATTAAAAGAAAATATTGAACAAAAGAAAAAAGCCTATAAAGTGTATTTACAAACTAAACAAGAGGAACATTATACAGAATATAAAAAACTCAGAGCTAAGGTTCGTAAATTGTCTAGAAAATACAGAAGGGATGATTGGGATAAATTTGTAAAATCCTTAGAACGTGATATTACAGGAGCACAAAGACAGGGATTTAAAATATTCAAAAAATTACAGATGGAAACAAAAGACAAAATTAATGTTAATCTGATACCAAAACAAGACTGGATTACTTACTACAAAAATCTTTGGTCAGAACCGAACACCTCACACTGAAAAAATTACTTCGAATTTGACTTGTGAAAATGAAATAGAAAAACCAGACATAACAATGGACGAACTAGAAGAAGTTTTAAAGAAGGCCAAGAACAGGAAAAGTCCAGGTTTAGATGATTTAAATTTAGAACTTTTTAAGTATGGAGGAACTGCCTTGAAAGAGAAACTATTAGAACTTTTAACTTTTTAACAATATTTGGCATTGTCTTAATATTCCAACGGATTGGGAAACGGGTCTAGTAATTAATATACATAAAAAAGGTCAGAAAAACAAATGTGATAACTACCGAGGCATTACCTTACTCCCAACTGCATCTAAATTATATGCCAACATAATTAAAAATAAGTTATCAGTAAGTACTGAAACATTTTTGGAAGAAGAACAATGTGGATTTAGAAAAGGGAGGAGCACTATAGATGCAATATTTACCCTGCAACAAATTATGGAAAAAAGGAGAGAATTTAATCTCCCACTGTACATACTATTTATAGATTATGAAAAGGCATATGATAATGTAAACCGAGATAAACTTTGGCAGATACTGCATGAAGAACATATACACTCACATGTAATACGAGCCATACAAAGCTTATATCAAAATTCTAAAATCAAAATTAAATTACCAGATGGAGAAATTACAGAACACATAAACACAGGCAAAGGTGTTCGACAAGGATGTGGACTATCTCCACTCTTATTTAATATATATATTAACAGAATAGTGCAAGAATGGAAACAAACAGTAAAACAGTGGAATTTCAATAACTAGGAATAAAATAATTCAAACAATATTATATGCTGATGATCAAATAATATTATCAGATTCCGAAGATAGCTTACAAATAGCAGCATATCAATTATTCAAAATTGCCAGCAAATATAATATGAAATTTCCACATCAAAATCCAAAACAATGGCAATGTGTGGAAAAAACATACAACGGGTGAAAATTGAGATTGATGGAAAAATTATAGAACAAGTGTCAGATTTCTCTTACTTAGGAAGTGTATTTGCAGAGTATAAGAGTGACATTGATTCAAAATTACAAAAATATAATAAAATGAATGGGGTAATACGAAGACATTTTGGTAAACAGATGAGGACAGAGACGAAACTAAGATTACATAACGTCACATCAAAAGCTGCTCTAAAATACGGAAGTGAAATTTGGATTTTAAATAAAAGAAACTCTCATAAACTTCAAGTAAGCCAAATGCGCTTCTTACGATCATTGTTAGGAGTTAATAGACTGGATCACCAAAGGAACACTACTATCAGAGGAAAACTTGGAGTAGCAAGTTTAAATGAAGATATCCAAAAATACCAACAAGAATGGAAAAATCATCTGAGAAGAATGGCAAGAAATAGACTTCCAAAATTGGCATTCCAATATACCCCAACTGGACATAGGGACCAAGGAAGACCAAAACATCGGTGGAAAGATCAAGACCATCTTCGCTAGGTTTACCGTACAGGCCACATGGCCTAAAACGAATTTGTTCATGATGATGATGATGATGATAAACCTATGATAATCTATTTCTTTTCCTGTTTTATTCTTGTAAATGATAGTCCTTTCCATGGAGAATCTAATGGCACCTCAAACTGTATATTGAACAAAAAAAATGACTTAACTAGTTCCTTCCCTACACCCTTCAATTATTAATAAATGAAATGAGTCAGATGGGATATTACAGTTCTACACATTGAATTAATATTACCTGAAGTTGAGCTCTTTTCTCTTGCAAAGAAGATTTTAGCTCTGTGTGTTGAGTCATTGCACGTTCCACATCTTTGAGCCATTTTGTCAATTGTTCCTGGGATAAAGTGAATTCAGCAAATTGCATCAAACACTGCTCTAGTTTATGGGTCGCAGCTTGTAAGTCATCTGAGAAATTATCCCACAATGTTCGAAGAGTTCTGAAACAAACCATAATTCACAATTTATCTCTTCAAATAAGTAAAAGGTAAAATATAATTTTTAATGTAAAAATATCAGGGGCAGCTTTAAAGGGAAAAGTATTTTAAGTTATTCAAATTGAAAGTAAGAAAATGGGCTGTAGGTTAACGAGATAAAAACTTTGAGCAGCTGAAAGAACAAGATTGATAGTAATTATCACTATATAATTTTCAATATGTTAGCGATTTCACATACTTTGGAGCTAAGATTAATAATAAAAATATAATAAAAGAAGAAATCAATGATAATTGGCAGACAGTAGAGCATATTTTGCCATTTAACACTTTTCTTCATGGCTACCATCAAGAAACAACAAAGGTTAAGTCATATAAAAGTCTTAACTATTCAAACCTGTAGATCCATGACTGCATGGAGACATAAGCTCTGCATGCACCCCTATCCTAAGTTAATGTTTTTCAATCATCCCATGTATAATCTACTTTCCTCAAATCTTGGTTTTATGCTTCCATCTCATTCTTGGCCTACCTACTGGTGGTTTTTCCCTAAGGATTTCCTACAAGGAGTGTCCATGTCCCTCTTTCATTCCCAATTCATATATGTCCTACCCATAGCAATCTACAAGACTTGACTGTTCTTATTACATCCGGTTTCCCATAAAGATCTTGTAGCTCACTGTTATGTAAGTCTTTCATTCCCCCATATAAAACTCTAGGGAGAACAAGAATGTTGTGGACATTGTCAGCTGCTGAAATAAATAATTTAAAATATTTGAAAGAAAGATGATGAGAATATATGGAGGTGTTTGTGAAGACTACAAGAAGTGATGATGAAATTGAAAGAACACTATAAAATTAAAATGTTGTAAAATTTATCAAAGCAGGGAGATAATTAAGACATGGTGAACAAATGTCAAGAGCATGCACCAAACAAAATACTTAAAGCAAAGATGTATGGAAAAAAAAAAAGATGTCCAAGAAGTAGGTGAATTGACAAAGTAGAAAAAATATATTAGAGTAATGGGAAACAGACAGGAAGTTATAAGGAGGTCACTTTGATGTGTAATGCCAGGCAGTAAGTAAGTACTCTATAGCCTATATTCAATGCTTCGCTGAATGATTACATTATTTTAAAAATAGTAAGTAGTAGTTGCACTGATTAAAAAATAAATCATTCTTAAATACTTAGATGAAGACAATATGATATAACCGTAGCAAGTAGTTTAAATGTGAAAGTAGAAGTATTACTTGATGTTATGATCATGTTAAAAAATGAATCAGGAAGGGGATTTTGATAGGAGGGAACAGAACAAAATGTCAGCCAAGATATAGATGGGGAGACAAAATTAAAGAGAATACCAAGAAAAGTGGAGTCGGATGGATGGAAACAATGGAAGATAAGACATGGAATGATTGAGAGAGATGGAGATTTTTGTTTAAAACTCGACCACTGAGACTTGATGAAGAAGTGAATAGTTGTAATAAAAATAATGTATTTGTACTGTAAGTTACCCAGAAAGTTTGAATCACCAATGTATTTCTACAGCTCTACAAGGTACTACTACAGGGGCACTAATGCATTGTGTTAATACCAAAGAGAGATGAAGAGACAGGTGAATGGAGAAGACTACGTAACAATGAACAACATGGACTTTATAGGAAGCCAGATATAATAAGAACAGTTAAGTCTCGTAGACTGCGATGGGCAGGACATGTTGCACGTATGGGGAATGAAAGACTTGCTTGGAAGCTTCTTGTAGGAAAGCCAGAGGGAAAACGCCCAGTTGGTACACCAAGAATGAGGTGGGAGAATAACATTAACAATGATTTGACGGAAGTAGATTATACAGGGAATGATTGGAAAGCATTAGCTCAGGATAGGGATGTATGGAGAGCTTATGTCCGTGTGGCCATGAACCTATGGGTTCGATAGTGCCAGTGAGTAAGTAGTAAGTATAATTCACGTCAATTCCAATGATTAGTTTCCGATAAAATAGCGTTTTTATGATTTAGTTTTACACCTTACGTTGAAAAAAAAATCGTACCATATTCAGGTGCTCCACAAATTAGAAGCAGAAGATTACGCACCTCATCAGGCTGAGTGTTATGATTTGATAGCGGCTGCACACAATGAGGACCTTATGGATCACATCCTGTTCAGTGATGAGGCCACGTTCCACATCTGTGGCAAAGTTAATAAACACAACACCTGAATATCGGGTACCGAAAGTGAATATATGGCTTGGAAGTACGAAGACCACAGTGTATGGACCCTTCATGTTCGCAGAACAGACAATTAATGGTAACAATTACCTTGACATGCTGAAGTTATTCCTCGAACCACAGCTACACCAGAATGGCCCCTGGACTTCTTTGCTTGGGGATTCATAAACGGGAAGGTGTAAAAGACAAAGGTACGGGATCTCCAGGATCTTAGGACTCGAATTTGCAATGCAGTGACGGCTATTTCACCAGCTATGCTTCAAAACGTCTCTCAGGCTACTCTCTAATGATTGGAACAATGCTTCGAAATGGTCGGTGGCCACGTTGAAATACGATAACATGTATACATAACTTGACAATAAACATACATAAAAATCATCAAACTGAGTTCATTATTTCTTGGAAATGGATCGAGACTTTATGACCACCCTGTAAGTTGGTGAGTGTGTAAAGAGAGATATCTCCATACCATTTTATATTTTTACACAGCAAGAATGTAAAATTATGAGTTACCATGAAATATACATTGTCACTATAAGTTATTGCTCTGTTATCAATATTTTCTTTTTTTATGGCACAGAAAAGAAAGTGTCGCTCTTTCTAGCAAGAAAATTCATTTTTCACAATTTTGAAGACATCTTCCGTTACACTCACTCACTTATGTATATATGTGTGTGCTATTAACAATCTAGCAGCTGTAATTTTTGTTTTTTTGGAACAAAACTCGACATATGTGCAATTAATTAAAAAAATATTAAGGTCAAGCTCATTAACCAGCAAAATTAGGCCATTAAGTATAGTAGTTCATCTCAAATGAAAATTTAAAAGTGGTCTAGTGGTCGCCATTTCCAATTTTTCGCAACAAAACTCATTATATCCTTGTAAAAATAAAATGCCATTCTCCAAACATCAGCAATACAACGGCTGGTTTGTCACTTTAACAACCGCCATGTTCGTTTTGTCACAATATATACCATACAATTTAATTAACAGTGTGTCCTGCAATATACATTAGTTTAATTTATTTAATGTTTTTAAGAAAGTAATGGTTTGGACATTTAAAAAGAATGTAAAAGGAAAGACTGCTAAATCGCAAGATACAGGAGGTAGACCACGAGAAAGATGGATTAACCAAGTGAAGAAAAGTCTACAAGAGAGAGGATACGACTGTGAAGAACTAAAAAGCCTGGGAAGATAGAGATGGTTGGAGGCATATTTGGAATCGACTTTCTGAAACGAGGGCACGATAAGAGGATGATGATGCAAAAATAAATCTGTAGAAATTATTTTAATTTACGTAAAATTGCACAAGAACATGCAATAGATAATAACTTATAATTGTTTTCACTTCAGTTTGATACGTCTAAATAAGTTGGTTTAAGAAACTAAGTTTGTCCAATTTAAGGGTTGACATTGCATTCAGTAAATTCAACTTGCTCAACAATTCACTTATTTATGCAGTTCCTGCACGATTGACTTTTTTTTTTGTTTTCACTGCATAATTTTTGGAACCCATTTTCAGCTATTATTGGATTTTTCATGCCTAATTCTTATAAAAAATGGTTCTATTCTCTATTTCAAACCAGTTAATAGAGATCCTCCCTGCACTCACTCCACTAGCAGGTACAGGGAAAGGTACTACAAATACATCACTCTTCTAAATTATGTTATGAAAATAAAATTATATTGATTATACTACCGAACTACACTATTAACAATAGATGGGCCTCCGCCGGTCTGCCACCCCACACTAAAACTGTGTGTTTTATATTAGTTAGAGAAATCTTAATATAAATTCAAAGTATAACAAAATAAGTCAGGAATTAAAAACTATATATCATGAATGAAGCCTGAATTAGCTCAGTGGTCTGAGCATTAGCACAGAAAGCTAAAGGTTCGGGGTTCGATTCCCGGTTCAGGGCAAAAATTTTTCTCTTTACCTTTCATTTACAATAATTTAATTGTGTTCATTAATTTACTTATTTCTATCATAGTAATAGCTTTAGCTTCTCAATATTAATTTAATAAATATCATATGTTTTACAAAAATCCTCTGAAAAAAGGATAAATTATAATATTTTATTTCCTGGTTTTCACAGCTGTGGGGGAGTTGGTTTATAACTGGTAACAGCCACATAACTAGCTTTGGCCTAGTTATTGTATGCACCCCTACAATAGTGGGGGTAGTAAAATGATGCCAACTCCATTGACATAGATAATAGGTTCAAACTCCGGTCTGAACATATATTTTTCATTTCAAATATAATTTATCCACCATTTAGATGTATGAAATGAATAATAAAAACATTGAATGGCTTTATAATGTAATGCAAAATTCTCAATTAAAAGGCTTTCTTGATAAGAAGCCACCATCTCAAGATAGAAGCATTTTGGTGTTCAGGAATTAACAGCGTATATAAGAGAAACATTTGCATTTAGACTGGAGTTTCTCAGGTACCTCAGTTGGTAGAGCATTCACGTAGAATGTGAAAGGTCCTGGGTTCAAACCCCAGTCTGAGCCTATATTTTTTCCCTTCAAATATAAAACAAAGTTTAACTGAAGAATGAATATAACCTCAACACAATAATTAAAACCAACAAAAATTATAAAATTGAAGAAGAAAACATATCAGGAATTTACCAGATCAAATGCGGGATTGTGACAAAATTTACATAGGAAAAACAAAAAAGAAATTTTGAAAACAAGGGTGAAAGAACATCTAAGAAATATCAAAAATGGTGAAGTGGAAAAATCAGCAGTAGGAGCTGATGCTTGGGAGCCAAAGGGGCAATATGTGGTCTCAGGAGTGTGCACAATAATAAAACCTCAGAAACGCTATTTATTCCTGCCCAGCACAATGCACCACATCCTTGTCGTGGCTCCAGGTTAATACTAAGAACTACAGGGGCGAAAAGGCGAGTTCCCAACGCTTAAAAATTGGGACGTACCAGCTAAGGGAGAAAACCCCAACAGAAAATCATTGACCCCCAGGATTGCTGGAGGTGGGCGTGGGGGTTGACATCCCTACGTCATAAAAACAAATACGTTCAGAAACCAAACAGATGGTCTACAACAACGACGACTAAAGCAAAGGAAAATGGACACGAATTGGCACTTGGTATGTTATAACCCTTTATAAAACTGGGAGCCTAAAATCTCTTCTACAGCAATTACACCAATATAATACACAAATAACAGCTATACAAGAGACAAAGTGGATGGGTAATGACATATATGATACTAAAACACACAGTATATTCCAGAGCGGGAAGCAAGCTGGAAAAAGAGAATTTGGAGTGGCATTTATTGTAACTAAATTGATGAGGAAAAATGTATTAGCATTTAAACCTATTAATGAACGAATATGTGTTATTTGCCTAAAAACTAAATTCTTCAATTTATCAATCATCAATACCCATGCGCCCACAGAGGAGAACATGAAAGATCAATTTTATCATAACTTAGAAAGAACCTATCACAGTTTACCATCCAACAATATTAAAATCATATTAGGGGATTTAAATGCCAAAGTAGGACAAGAGAGAATATATAAAGGTACAATAGTTTACATACAACATCCAGTGTCAATGGCCAAAGAATCATACATTTTGCAGCCGTAACAATATGGTAATCAGCTCCACCTGTTTTCCTAGGAAAAATATACACAAAGAGACCTGGAGATCCCCTGATGGATTAACAGCTAATCAGAATGACCACACATTAATAGACAAGAGGAATGCCTCAAGTATAATTGATGTTAGAACTCATCGTGGGGCAATAGCAAACTCTCGCCACTATTTGTTAAAACAGTTTATAGCGGTGAAATAAATAGATGGAAAAATGAACCAAAAATCAAGGAACAAAAAATAAATATTGATAAATTTAAACAACCTGAACAGCTAGAAACCTATCAAAAAATGTTGAGAAACGTCCAATGTTTTGAGAAAATTAATTTATAATCTATGAGTTTGAAATTCCACAAGCAACACAATATGAAAAAAGTGACTAATCCTCATAGATTGTAGCGCACCACTCTACCTATGTTATAATAAATTGGTTTATTTTACCTGATGCAGTTACAACTATACTTCTCCAACGTTAAATTACACAGATGTTAAATAAATTATAAATTAATAGCACATAATAGGTCTTTACAGTATACACCTGACAAGGAAAGTAAAATATATTTTTAAATAATAATAATAATAATAATAATAAACATAATAATAAAAATATACATTAAACTTGGTTATAAATACATTGTCCAAAGAAATATTGAGTGAGCTTGTGTTTGAGACAAGCAGACCTTGGTATAAGAAGAGATGAAAATCGAGAGCAAGGTAGCTGAAACAAGAGATGACGAGGAACAGTGAGATGTTGGATGTAGAGGTGCAGCTAGAGTTAAGTTGTCTCTCGACTATGAATTATATTGTGGAAGAGAGTATAAAGATAAAGGGGCGATGTGGCAGACAAAGTAAACAGTGGCATAAGAAATAGAGGCAGTATACCTCTCAACTGTCTACCAATGAAAGCCAAAAGCTGGAGTTCTGTGACCTGGTTTACGGAGGTTGCACATTTAATGTACAAAGAATTGTAAACTTCTTGCAGTATTTGTCCACATGTGATGCTCATGATATAGGGGGCTCTGATCATGACTACAGTACATACGATTACTACTCTATGAGGTTATACAGTCCATGAATGATACAGTCTATCTCATTACAATATTCCATTTCCAAATCCAAACTCATGCTTCCTTTCTCTTAGGAATTTATCATTTCCTTTATGGATCAGTCTGCTATTTGTATTGAGATTGTCAACAGGAACTAGGTCGACACTATCAGAGGATGAGGTTGTCAGCCTCAGCTCAACCTGGAGGACCAGACCCCACATTTATAATCCTTGAGTCAGAGTGAGCAGTTATATTCTCAAGTATCCAATATGAACATATCTTACAAAATGTACGAGCTATAAAAGGACTCTTCTTTATTCCGGTCACCACACGGACACTTCCTGGTGGATCAGTAGCAGAGTTAAACCAGGACAGAGTATTGTTGGTATAACCAGAACACACAGGATTGCCCGCTAATTCCATTAGGATAGTGTATTGCAGGCCAACAAATTAAATACATTGATTTAATGGAACCAAAGAGAGCAAATGTGTTTTACAAAGGATTGGCTTATTATAAACCAATAATTTGAATGATGTCTCTTTGCCAAGCCAAAGTGACTTCCTACAAAGAGAACATTTGAAATATTTCTCATCAGTAGTTGTAATATAGGTGGCTCTGTGGTGTAAGTGGTTGGACACTGGCCTCTCACAACTGGGGTCCCATTTACGAGTCTCGGTCACTCCACATGGGTTTCGTGGTGGACAAAACGGAGCTTGGGCAGGTTTTTCTTGGGGATTTCTCCCATTTTCCCTTGCTACAATTTCATTCTACCATTTCTCGATATTCATCTGAATCATTTTGTTTCATTTCGTTCATCTGCCCCTGTGATGGTGCGTCAGGCGTGGTCGGCCGGCACCCTTGTCATTCACAGACCTCTATAAATATAGGGGCTTCATCTCTCGACCTGACCCTGAGTTAGACACAAGGTGAGGACATTTTTTATTTTTAAGTAGTAGTAATATTCATTCCACATGTTAAGCACCCTGTTTCACTTAAAGTATAGTAAGGCTATAGTTCTAAACTGTACGTATACAATATCATAACCAGATAAGAAGATTAACATTTATTAACAGCATTTTATAAAAATACAAATAACTTATACATGAGGTAATAACAACAATATTTGAAATTCAAATGGAAGTGATTAATACATTTTATTAAATGATTATGCCAATATTTTCTTAATGTTACATATTGATGGTGGGCAATGAAACCTCGTAACTCCATTTTGGTAAATTTTACAGGAGAAACAAGTAACCTTTTTAAATAATTATGAAAATTGATACAGCAATAGTGGCCACATATTTTACTACAGAATACAAGTGAAGTTCTTAATAAATTTGTAGTCCGTGTTCTCAACAGGTTACGCATCACATATTTTTGTGCTGGCTACTGGAGTTATGTGGTTTTCAATACTGATGGAATTACAAGGTTTTCATCGCCTACCATCGATATGCTGATATGAAAATATGCAATTTGCAACTTACAATATATACAATGAGGGATTGTCCTTTTGAGTACAAAATGAGCAAATATTTCTCATAAGTCACAGATAGATTTTAGAATTCTGAAAATACATACAAAAAGCCGTTAATCCACCATATGCATTTTGAGGTGTGAGATTATTAAAATAAACTGGACAGGCGTAGTGCATCAGTAAAAACTTTCCACCGGACACTATTATTAGCAACAGCCATCACAAATTAAAGTCAGTACAATGTTTATTAAGAAAAATACATTTCTCCTTTTGTCAACCAGCATCTCTTCTCTAATGTTCCTCAGCATTTGTTTTCTATTTTGGATAGAGGAACAGGCTTTTCACTATTTTGTAAAAAAAAACACTTTTGCATAGCACAGAAGTTAATAACCATATAAAATGTAATAACAATAATATCACAGGTATAATGGCTGAGAAATCAACTTTGAAATTAAAAATATATTTCTGCAATAATTTAAACTAAATGATCTTTCTACTGTCAGGAAAGTAGTGAAAATTGTTGCCAGCAACATTGTCCGGTGGAAAGCTCTTATGGACGCCCTATGCTCCTAAATAGAGCTACAGGATCATGATGATAATTGTATTCATTAGGAGTTTGTATCATGTTTTCTCTTGTCTACATGTTAGTGATAACCTCAAAGTATTCGTTACAAAAATAAAATAAATGGCAAACATTAAGGACAAGTTTTATGCATTTTCATAAAAATTCAGGATGCAACTTATCAAACTTGATGGGATTGTTCTTTGGAAGTTCAAAGTGCTAACAACAGAATATAGAAAATATTGAGTTGTAAATAATCCAATGTCCCACGCTCTAGCCGAATGGATAAGGCAAGATGCCTTGGTGCTGTTCTATGGTTCATGTCTACAAGGAGGAAGAGATTTTCTCATGGAATTATGGCCAGTATGGAATCATTGCCCACCAAGCATTCTGAAGAATTTGAGTAACTTTAATAAGTAGCAGCTCAAGGTTAAGAAAACAAGCTACAACAGCTGGAGACCCTGAAATCTTGACCACAATGTCACCCCTACTAATACATACATACATATATATATATATATAACTTATTACTCCAGTGTTGTATAAATAAATTTGTATTAAACTAATCAAAATTATATTTTAAAAAGGTGTTGCACCTAGACATACATTTCTTTGTCATTATGTCTAAGTAAATGTGTATTAAGTGGGGACTTCTGGGGAGAATAACTTATTACAAACTGAACATTTGAAGTGTTTCTCATTACTATAAACAAGTAAAGTGTTATATTTGAGGAAAAAAATTTTCGCCTAGACCGAGACTCGAACCCGGGACCCTTGGCTTTCCGGGCCAAGTGCTCTACCAACTGAGCTACCGAGGCGAGTTGCGATCTAGACGCAATTTTTTCTCTTATATATGTTGTAATTCCCTCGCGCCAAATGCTTGAAACCGTAGCTTCTATCTTGCAAATGGCGGCTTCTTAGTTAAGAAGACATTTATTGGGAATTTAACACTACTTTATAAAGCCAGTAGGGCTTCTATTGACGATTTTATTATTAATTTAACACTTCTCATTAAAGGATAAATTATATTTGAAGAGAGAAATTATATATATATATATATATGTATATATATATATATAGCAATATGAGTAAAAAGTAAAGTATTCCCAAAACTACCCTCAGGAGGCCTTTCAGGTAGTGGGAGGTTCAGGCTTCCACTTTTTCTGAACAATCGGCACTTCATGTCAGCCCTGCGTGATGGACGCCATTACACCCAGAACAAGCGTCTGGTACTCATTTGAGTTAGAGGCTGAGTCGACCCCAGGGCCATAGTGCCACCAGAAGGTTTGAGTCAGTTTAAAAATCCTGACCCCACCGGGACTTGAACCCTCGACCTTCCGGCTTGTAGTGCAGTGCCTTAACCATTATGCTACGGCGTGCCCTAGTAATATGAGTAAATAAAGAAATTTTGGAAAGACCACTTGAGCAATGGATCGAGACTGTAGATCTAACAGATGGAAAAGGCAATGAGAAAAATATAAATAAACAATTGACCAAATACATACATATGTACTACCCTATTAATTCATAAAATGTAAAGGAAGAAGTTAAGGAGTACTGAAAAAGAGACCAGAGTTGGCAGGTCAGATAGTAACAACAATGAACAGAGAGAGAGAAACAAATCAAGGTTCATGGAGCATGGGAAACATATTCTCCTTATTGGTGGATGTGTCAGTTCAAATATGAAGTGAGAAAGGAGAGCTTAGTATCAATCGGCTTAAAAATTAAGACTCATTCTAGTGCTTTCGCTACAACTTGGAGGGGGTAGTGCCATATGTTGTTGGTCTCGGTCTGATATCTATAGTTTTAATGGAAGTGTTCTGCATGTCACTGCTCTAGTGTAATGGTAACAATTTGGTCTTGCATTTATCAAGTTGTGCATTCAAACAGTAAGTAGTGTCTTTTTTAAGAGAATGAAATATAATTTTTGTTGTTTCCTTTATGACTGTTTTAACAATCAACATCAGGTAAAAAGAAAGAAAATAAAGATTTTATTCTTACAGAAAGTATGTGTAATGCCATAAAACAAACAAACTACTAGATGTTTTGGAAAATTAAAACTAATAAAAAGTAAAAACAAAGTTACAAAATCAATATTTACTCCAACATGATCGCAGTTTGTAATTGAGTGCACATAGAATTGCACAATCCTTTCAAATAGTGTCTATTCTCAGCTATGCCACACCAGGTATCTTGGAAGAGCTTCCATAAATCATTTTGCAGGGAGATTAGGCAAATTATTCCACATACACTTCTTTACTTCTGCCCACATATTCTCAAATGGGTTCAAATCCGGAGAGCAATGAGGTCGGGCTATATCCACTCTCCTCAGAATTCATCTCTAATCAATTGAGAAATTAAAGATTTACATTAGGATACATAAAAAAACATATAACTTTCCACCTTTGATGTTGTGCTTATTAAATTTTACACTAATGTGATGGTCTGTGCCCAATAAGAGATATCTGCCTACAACTAGACACGGATACTCTACTACTATGGGCACAAATGGTGGTGTATATGTGGTTAAATCAAGTTCCATATTGACAGTAAACAATTCTTTGTAGTACAATAGGTAATTCATCACAAAATATTACTCTTTCCCAATTCCAATCACAATTTTCTACTGTAAAGACTAAATGGACTTCTAAGTGCTCCTTCTTACAAACCTCTATAAGAGTGGCTCCTGCTAAACTTTCACGTAAGAGTGACATGTGCTACTCTTTTTAAACTCCCTAGAAACGGGATGTCATCATCTCAAATTTGCAGCCCTTAAAATGATTTCTCATGGTTTGGATATGGCCTAAAAAATTAACGACTCTCTTCTACATGACAGAGGAATGAAAGTGATTCCTTCCAACTTCTGTAACTAATCTCATGTCCTGTAGTGATGCTCAAATTTTCTTTTATCACTCCCAGTTATTCGGTCTTAAAATTCTCAAATACCAATAATTTTACACTCAACCTCATGCTGTCCTTACTGACATGTGTAAATACCTAGCTGTCTTCGATGCCAAATAATCAAAATGAATCACAATATATGTATCATACTTTTTTATTTTTTACTCATTACCCTGTGCAGCTATGTTAAATTAAGTCTATGGCATAAATGACAATGTTGTTTTTATCGAACAGTCTTAACCTTTACGTATGTCTTAATGTAATGAAACACATTCACTATGATAAAAATATATACTTTAGAATTGAAAAGTAATATACAACACCTGTTTCTATCTGTTTTATTCGACAGAAGCCTTTGATACAACCAAAATAGAAGATATAATAGGAATCTCGGAAGAGAGAGAAATTTCAAGCCAGTAATAAATTTGATAAAGGATATAAATACAAATACTGAAATCAAGATTTTTATAAATGGGAACCTTACGAAAGGAATTAAGTGTGCAAAAGGAATAAAACAAAAAGCCATTTATTCAAAGTTAAAATTGGGAAACACAAATCGTCAAATCAACACCAGATGGCAACGTTATAGAGGGAGATTCCAACGAATATCCGGTAGTCATAATGGCGGTTGAAAATGAATGACAAGATCATTTGAAAACTATAGTTACCGTGTTTGAAAAACATGAAATATGAGGTAAGATGTTAAAATGACTCATTAATTTATTAAGCCATTTATTGTTTAATCTGATTATGGATAAAATTATATGAGGTAAAGTGCCTACCAGATTACCAAATGGGAAATAAAAAATGTAATACAATATGTTACGCTGATACAGTTCTGGTCACCAGAACAGAGCAAGAACCCCAATGATTACTTCATCGATTCGTGACAACAGCAGAAAAATTAAATATGGACATCTCTACAAATATAACTAAATGCAAATTAGAATTATACAAGAAGTTATGGATTTTAAAATATCTTGGAATACACATCTCTAGCTCTAGTATATTGATTGATGAAGTAAGATCTCAGATTTTCAAAGCATCGAGAATATCATGATATTTACGAGATGTTATATGGAAAAACAAATATTTAAACACAGAAAGTAAAGTAAAAATTCATAAAACAAGTGTATGGCCCGCGAATACAAGAGCAGATACTAAACAACGCATAAGAACAGCAGAAATGAATATTTTAACAGCCTTAGTAAACAAAACAAGATTTGGCAGAGTTAGAAACTAGGATGTGAGGGAGGAATGCAATATCATGGATGTTAAGATATTTGTTACAACAAGGAAAAGGGAATGGAATGCTCACGTGGACAGAGGCTCATTAAAGTAGTGAAGAACTTACATACTGGAGCAAAGAGAGAAGTGAGCAGACCCCTCAACAGGTGGAATAACATGTAATCATCATTGACATAGTGTGTGTAAATAAATAGGCACATGTCTATAGAAAAAGAAAAAAAATATATTTTTAGTATGTAGTTAATAAGACATATATGAAGATATTGAAATCAAAGTTTAAAAAATATAGTTTATAATCTTGACCTGAGTCGATATTTATTTTCTATACACCTGCACTGAGAATAATTGGACGGTGTTATGAATCAAACAGCTATGCACCATTATGCAATTTTCGAAGAAACAAAAAGAGCTAAAATAATTCTGGAGGGGAAACCCATTGAACAAGTGAACCATTTTAAATACCTGGGTTATGAAATCTTCTATTTTAAAAATGAAGATCTATTTAACAAACTTAATAAATTTAAGTATATATGTGGAACAATCAAAAGGATATTTAAAAGCACAAGAAAAGAAACAAAATTAAAATTTTATAAAGTAGTGGCAGTCCCCTTACTATTGTATGGTAGTGAATTTTGGGTTTTAACTAAAAGAGAAGAGAAGATCATAGGAGCAGCTGAAATGAGATTTCTGAGAAGTGTGGCTGGTTGCAAACTTCTAGATAAGAGAAGAAGTGAACATTCGTAAATTAATGAGTCCTTTTTTAACATCTTACCTCATATTTTATGTTTCTTCAAACACGGGAACTAGTTTTCGAGAGAAGGATCTCTCTCATTTTCAACTGACATTATGACTACCGGATTTTCGTTGGAATCTCCATCAATAATGTTGCAACTGGTGTTGATTTGTTGAACTTTGAGACGAGGTCACGTTCATCAGGAATCTCAAAATTCATGGATCTAAATTTGTTCTTCTGAATATATATCTTCTCCCAAATTGTCAATTCTAAAGGTTTTTCCAAATATTTTAAAAGTAGGGCTTCTTTTTCAATTTTATGATTCTCCAATAAACTATGTGCTGCAATAGCTGATTTTTCAATTTCACCATTTTTAATACAGGGCAAGTCAAAATGTTGTGCAGGTTTTCAGAAATTTATTATGTGAAATGTAATGAACATATAATATTGTGAGACATATTGTATGAAAGGTAAACTCTCAAAGTTTTTTTTTAAATATTCACAGATGTTCTATGTGAGCGCCTTTTGTTACACGACAGATGTCAAGCCGATATTCAATCTCCTGCCAAACTTTCTGTAGCAGTCCGCGGTCGATATCAGCAATGGCTGCTGTGATGTGGGCACGCAGTTCATGCAGTGTTGTTGGAAGTGGTGGTACGTAAACATGATCCTTTACAAGACCCCACATGAAGAAATCACACGGGGTTAGATCGGGTGAACGAGGTGGCCAATGAATGAGTTGTTGATCACCCTGAGATGCACGGCCTATCCAGCGTTGTGGTAAAGCCGTATTCAAATGGTCTCGAACACTGCCATGGTAATGTGGAGGGGCAAATCCTTACATTGTGTCTATTCACTTTTCCTGAAAGGTGGAAAGTCGCTTCATCACTGTAAACTACCCTCTCATGGAACTCATTCTCTTCCATTAATGCGAGAAAATCAACACAGAAGGACGCTCGCAAAGCATAATCGGCGGGTTTTAAGGCTTGAACCAGTTGCAAGTGGTAGGGTTTCATCTGTAAACGTTTCCGGAGAATCCGCCATACAGTTTTTTTGTGGTAGTTGAAGTTCTGTCGCTCCCCGGTAGGTGGATTTCTGTGGACTCCGCACGAAGCATGTGCGAACGCGTTCGACTGTCTCTTCACTCGTCGACGGACGGCCAGTCGATTTTCGTTTACAGATACAGCCTGAATCCCTAAATTGTGTGTACCACTTACGAATGGATCTCCCATCCGGCGGGTCTTTATCGTATCTGGTACAGAAATGTCGTTGAACACTAGTCACAGAGTTGTTTACATGGTAATCAAGCACACAGAAAGACTTCTGATCCCCAGTCAACGCCATTTTCCTTTACTGCTCTGCTGTTGACATCTTGCAGGTGAACGCGGAACTTTAGAAGTGGACAACTAAACTTTGAGAGTTTACCTTTCATACAATATGTCTCACGATATTATATGTTCATTACATTTCACATAATAAATTTCTGAAAACCTGCACAACATTTTGACTTGCCCTGTATTTCTGAAGTGTTCCTTAGTGCAAGTATCCAAATTTCTTTTTGTTTTTCCTATGAATACTTTATTGCAGTCCCTACGATTAATTTGATAAATTCCAGATTTGTTGCTATCTGGGGTGTTCAATTTCTTATTAGTTATTAATAGATTACCAAGGCTAAATTTATTTATCGGTGCCAATGTAATATTGAATTTCTTGAAATTTGTTATATATTTCAGGATGATACATAATTTTCTTACACTGTTTTCCTTTCTTTGAATCAGATTGCAGGGTAGTGTATTCTTTCAAAAGAATTAATTGTAAGGACTGCAATAAAGTATACATAGGAAAAACAAAAAGAAATTTGGACACTCGCACTAAGGAACGCTTCAGAAATATTAAAAATGGTGAAATTGAAAAATCAGCTATTGCAGCACATAGTTTATTGGAGAATCATAAAATTGAAAAAGGAGCCCAACTTTTAAAACATTTGGAAAAACCTTTAGAATTGACAATTTGAGAGAAGATATATATTCAGAAGAACAAATTTAGATCCATGAATTTCGAGATTCCTGATGAACGTGACCTCAGCTCAAAGTTCATCAAATCAACACCAGATGGCAACGTTATTGATGGAGATTCCAACGAAAATTCGGTAGTCATAATGTCGGTTGAAAATGAGAGACATCCTTCTCTCGAAAACTAGTTCCCATGTTTGAAGAAACATAAAATATGAATTTCCCACATTTAACTATGAAGAAGTGAAGACATTAGAAATGAGCTAAATATATTTAAACTCTTAGATAGAATAAAAGAATCTAGAAAAACTGGAAAGAACATGTTCAAAGAATGGAAGATGATCGCATTCCCAAAATTATACTTAAATACAAACCAAAAGGACGCAGGAATGTTGGTAGACCGAAGAAGAGATGGATCCAACTTTTGAATGAGAATCTATGAGACCGGAACAAGCCATAAGGGCTTAATCTGTGATTGTTGTTGTTGATGATGATGATGATGGAAAAAAAATGTTAAAAGTTTAAGTCATTCTTTACTATTGTAGCGCCAAACTAACAATAGTGGATATTGCAAGTTATAACCTTATATTCATAATGAACAATCTCGCACGTGGTTTGTTTGTAGACCCATGTTTACTGGAACTTTTTGCTTCTAACACCATATACTTTCAACCTGTATACAGTCACACATAGCAACATCACATACGAAAATATAAATTTGAATGTGTGTCCTAATGTGATTGCTTAAATTGAATTTTAACACAGACACAAAGTCCTATACTGAATTTATTATTTAACTGTCAATAACGACAGAGGGAATCACGTTAATCCATTCACGTGCGTCACTAATTAGATGACGAGGCATCTGGCATAAATGTTCCCACTACTGCCGCTCCCTATCTCTACAGTTTAACAATTACACTTAACCAAACTAGTAAGCAGACTTATTTTAAAGCTAACTGATGTCACATCTCTTACTGTATAACATTCAAAATACTAAGAAATAGTTAAGTGTTTAATTTAAAGGGTTGAATCTTGGAAAATAAAAGGTAAAGTGATCCAACTAGTGCATCACAAGGTTAAGACTTCCACCTTTCCATACAATTAGCACAAGATGTCACCCACGTTCTATTACTCCCAGAGCGGATATCTGAAACTCATTTCATTTAAAGGCTGAGCCAACACCAGGGTCATGATGCAGTCGGAAGGTTTAGGCTGTTTAAATACACTGCCTCCATCAGGATTCAAACCACTGAACTCCTGACATCTACCATGTTGTATTAATGAACACCACATATCTGGGGAACTACATCACTTAAAACTCGAGACTTTCAAAGATATGAAGGTAAAACTGAGTTCTAAAATATATGGTGAAATTAAATGTTTCTTACCTCTCCTCATATATATTTTCTAAGTTGAAAATTAAAGGGAAATTAAAGAACACACAAATAGAACCAACAGACAGATTAGTCATATTTGAAGAGAAAAATTATATGCTCAGACCGGGACTTGAACCCAGGACCCTTGGTTTTCTAGTCCAAGTGCTCTACCATCTGAGCTACCTGAGCAAGTACTGATGTAAACGCAAATTTTTCTCTATATACGATGTAATTCCTGTCCACCAAATGCTATGAAGCCTTTGCTTCTATCTTTGCAAATGGCATCTCCTTTATTAAGAAGACATATTTGGGAATTATACAATACATTATAAATGCGATGTTTTTATTATTAATTTCATACATCTCAATGTTATCCATCATTGAGATGTAAGAAATTAATAATAAAAACATCGAGACAGATTAGTGTTGTTTGACGTAGTTTCATTGTTTCCCAGTATCCCTAGAGAAACCACTTTTGAAATTTTGGAAAAATGGTTAAATAAAAACAAATAAGATAAAGAATGTATAAAAGAATTTATAATTCTAACTAAATTGTGCATTGAACAAATGTTTTTTACATATAATGGAACATTTTTCAAACAAAATTCTGGGCTTTCTATGGGAAATCTTCTATCACCCTTTTTGGCTAATTTATTTATGGGAAGTTTTGAGCAGAAAATAACAAGTGGACATCCTTTGATTTTCAAATTCTGGAGTAGATACGCTGACAACGTAATTGCTATTGTGAATCACAAGCAAATAGAGGATGCTTCAAAGCTGTTGAATATTCAGAGTAGAACTATAAAATTTACCATGGAAAATGAAAGACAAATCCCATTTTTAGATCTCACTTTAAGAAGAAATGAAAGAAAACAAGATAGAATTTGGAATTTATAGAAAGAACACACATATTGACAACTATATTAAAGCTTCAGGATTCAACCATTTTGCTCACAAACAGGCAGTATTCAATAGTTTGACACATAGATTGATAAATACACCTATGAGCAAAGAAAACTATGAAAAAGAAAAAGAACGCATAATTAATGTTGTAATAGATAACGGTTATCAAGAAAATATGGTACACAAGAAAATAAATAAATTCAAAAGACAAAAATTAATAAATGAAAGCACACTTATAAAAGAAACAGAAAAAATAAAATTCAAGATATTCACTTACCATCCATTGAAACACTATAAATTTCAAAAAAATTTTCAAATAGTTTAATATAAGATTAGCACCAAAGAATGAATACAGCCTTAATAGGATAATTAAAACCAATAAAAATGAAAAAAATTGAAAACGAAAACAAATCAGGAATTTATAAGATGAAATGCGGTGATTGTGACAAAATTTATATTGGAAAAATGAAAAGAAATTTCAAAACAAGGGTGAAAGAACACCTTAGAAACATACAAAATGGAGAAGTGGAAAAGTCAGTAGTAGCTGCTCATGCTTGGTCTGAAAAACATTTAATTGAATCAAAAGCCAGTCTAATTAAACAAATATACAAACAACGGAACTCACGGTTTGGGAAAAGATCTACATTCAGAAAAACAAAAGAAAACTTATGAACTTCGAAATTCCAGCAAATTTTGACCTGATCCAGAGGTTCATCGGTTCACCAACAGAGGGAAGAAGAAGAGTTTCTTCCGATCGACATAACACCAGTCGTGAACAAAGTTCTGATGATGAGACAGTTATAGTCTCGAAATCGCGATCAACTTAGAAAATATATATGAGGAGAGGTAAGAAACATTTAATTTCACCAAAAATTAAACCTCATAGTGATTAATTCCTATAAAAGTTAAATCTAAAATATATCCCTGAACAGTGTTTTCTAGTGAAAGGAGAGAAATACACAGTGGTGTGTTACAAAAGTTACAGTTAGGAAATGCTGCAAAACAAAGAAACCAAAGTAATGCTACTTTATTTACTGGTGTATAAGCAAACTTTATAACTTTGAAACTTAATTTTAAAAATGGATGCAACTCACATAACAAAGGTAAAGACTATCATCATCATTACACTCCCTTTTAACTTCCAATATCTTCGTAGGCAGTTAATTGTAAAATCAAATTGACATGTGACTCTCATGTTTATCTAGCATGTGTGAAGTTGGCAGGAATAAAGACCAAGTTTTGAAATGGATGCAAGGAAACTCACATAATATCATTACCATTTCAACACAAATGATTCACATACATGCAAAGTAATCATCCAGTGTTAAGACAAAACATTTGAAGATCATGTTTCATGAAACACAAATTTGAAATAAAGAGGACGAGTGTATCTTATAGACTGGAATATACTGTGAGTGGTTTGTCATAAGTAATGCCAAGAGTGATTTCCAAATTATCAATAAATTCACGACTCACGAAGTGAGGAGTGAATTTATCTAGATAATTTGGAAATCAAGAGTGGCATTTGTTAGGACTATTTAACGAATAAAATTAAGCTGTTTACTCACAAATCATTATTTAACTATAGTTATTTTAAAATATTTATATATTTAATGTAAACGGCGATGTTTGAAAACAAATGAGAAGCGATAGGTACGCTTCATCTGCTTCTTTTGTTTATCACTGCAACCAGATCATACTATTTATTGCCAAAGGAACGCAATATTGTAAGAATGCTCTCTAGTGGAGAAAAAATGAAACACATCATACCGTATATTAATTCATTTCCGATGTCGTATGATGTAAATATGACAATTATATTTTTCTGGATTGTTACCTGGGAAAAAATACATTTAAGAAAGTGCAAACAGGGGTTTCTTTTCTTGGTGGTATAATCAATTGAAATGTTTTTATATTAACTCCCACATGCGACATGTGTTGACATTCATGCACTATATATACAATCTGGTAGCCGTATTTCTCACAGGCTCAGTCACTGCAAAATAATTGTCAGACCTGTTCAGAATATTAAAAAGGAGGAGCCTTCTTTAATATGATAATTATAACACTGATAAATATTTCGTGAAACACAACTCTGATTGGTTGTAAAACAGAAATCATTGAAACGTGATTGGCCATTGAGTCCCATTTGGTGCATGAGTTAAATAGTCAACAGAACCACTTTAAACTAATTCACTCAGATTAATTAAGTAGCATAACCACACATCAAAATAACAGATGGTCTAATATTAAAAAAGAAAATATAAACCAAATCCTTACCTTTGTTATAGTTTTCACAATTGGTACTAATTGTTCTGTTATTGGTACCTCTTGTTTAATATCATCAGTTTCCTCTTTTACAGCAAATGCTGCGACCTGTGAACAAAGTTAAATATCAAACTTTACAACAATAGTTACAGGGTGTCTATAGACTGAGTATCTTGAGAAACAAACCAGAGCCATAAATTGATACACAGGCATCACAACATAGTGTGATTTTCTTAATGTCACAAAATATTCTTAATAAATTCCTGACATTGGCAGAACTGTAACCCACACCTGGGTGCTCCTTCCTGGGCAGAGGTGAGTTAATTAGATCCTTAAAATTCATCGGAGAACATTTTGTTTAAACAACTCACCTCATAGGATTCATGCTTCCATGATACTGCGGTTTCAAGCACAGTCATGTTCATCCTCAGCCATAACTCCGACTGATGAAATTCTTCGGCCGTCAACTGTTCTATTGTTGCCATCTTCAGTGCTGCCATCTATGATTGAATTTATGAACTTCGAAATCAAAATTCATTGATCTATCTTTATTTTTCTGAATGTATATTTTTTCCCAAACTGTCAATTCCAAAGGCTTCTCTACTTGTTTTAAAAGTTTAGCTTCTCTTCCAGTTTTATGATGTTCTAATAAACTATGTGCAGCAATTGCAGATTTTTCAATTTCACAATTTTTAATATTTCTGAAATGTTCTTTTGTCCGAATTTCTAAATTCCTTTTTGTTTTTCCTACATAAACTTTATTGCAATCTTCAAAACTTATTTGATAAATTCCATATTTCTTACTGTCTGGGACATTGACTTTTTTATTGGTACTTAGAAGATTACCCAGACTACATATTCTCTAAATGATGCTGTTACCAAAACTAATGAGGATCTTGACTCACTAATGACTTGGACAGTTAAATATGGACCGCATTTAAATCCTAGAAAGTCACAATCAATCATTATGGGTCACCAGAGACTATTATCTACAATTAACTTAACACAGTCTCGCATGTGTCACTAAATGGAGTTCAAATCCCTTATAGTGAGACAGTAAAAATTCTAGAAGTATTTATTGACAAGTTAAATTGGAATACACTAATAAACCATACATGCAAAACAGTCTTCTCAATAATACAATCATTAAATCACATAAGAAATTGTCTGCCATTCGCTCTTGGGAAAATGTTAGTAGAAACACTTGCAACGCCCCATTTTCATTATTGTGACACTCTTTTTACACACTTAAATATTATGTACACTCAAAGACTTCAACGTGTTCATAATTCTTGCGCACGTTTTATTTGTGGTATTCGCAAATTTGACCATGTTACACCGTTCCTGGAACAATTATCGTGACTTCGTCTAAGAGATCGTAGAACTGTCCATTCCCTATCCCTTCTCTATGAAATACTTCACACATCATCGCCAATTACATTGGTCAACAGTGATTTTGTTACATAAAAGATTTTGGGTGATTCTTATGTATTATCATCAGCTGATTCCAAAATTAAAGTCAGAAATTTTCCATCACTCACCATTTTTTTGTAATTTTGAAAATAATTAATTTCCTATTTATTAGTATTTTTGGTATATAACATGATGATTAGAAGGATTATTTTACATTTATATTTAATTTCATTGTGCCAACAATGGACTTATAATGTTTTGCGATTGTTGCCTTGAATTCATAACTTACAACAATGACATTCTCCTACAAAACTGTGATTGTATGTTTTAAGTTCGCAGTTGAATAGAAGCTTTCTTAAAAGAAAGAAGCTAATTCTGTGCTCACTTCCGTAGTCAAGTGAATTGTGATAGAAGTGTATTGTAAAGACTAAGTAGTGTATTGTATTGTAAAGAGAAGAGTAAAATTGTATTTGTATAAGAAATATGTCTCGAAAGTGTGTTAACGATAGAAACAACTTCTGTTTCGTGTGTGGTGAGCTCACTTTCAAAGCGCAGAAGCGAAAGTTTACTCCTCTAATAAGAAGAGCTTATCACTGTTATTTTAACAACAAAATAGACCAGAACAAGATATGGGCCCCGGAAATCTGTTGTACCAAATGTGTAACACTATTAACTGGCTGGTTGAAAGGATCCCGTCATATGCCTTTTGCAGACCCAATGATATGGCGCGAACCTAAGGATCATTTGACAGACTGCTACTTCTGCTTTGCAAATATATCTGGAGTAACTTCCAAGTCAAGACACACCGTTAAATATCCAATGTTAGATTCAGCAATTCGACCGGTACTTCATGGGCGAGGTTTACCCATAGCAATTCCAGCAGATCACATAACAATGATTGAAGAACTTTCTGATGTTCAAGATTTACAGAATGATTTAGATTTTGCGGAAGATGATGCTATAAATGAAACTCACTTTCTAACACAGGAGGATTTAAATGATTTGGTTCGGGATCTTGGTTTAAGTGGGGCACGCCGTAGCATAGTGGTTAAGGCACTGAGCTACAAGCCAGAGGGTCGAGGGTTCAAGTCCCGTTGGGGTCAGGATTTTTAAACTGGCCCAAACCCTCTGGCGGCACAATGGCCCTGGGGTCGACTCAGCCTCTAACGGAAATGAGTACCAGGCGCTTGTTCTGGGGTAAAGGCGGCCGTCACGCAGGGCTGAAAACCCGGCTGACAAAGTGCCGATTGTCTAGGAAAAGTGGGAGCCTTAATCTCCTACTACCCCAAGGGCCTCCGGGCCTGTTGTGGGATCACTTTACTTTACTTTACTTTATCTTGGTTTAAGTAAAAGCAAGGCAGAATTACTTGCTTCAAGATTGAAAGGATGGAAGCTACTGCAGGATGACACCAAAGTAACTTTTTTCCGCAATCGCCAAAAGGAATTTGAGGATTTCTTTTCTAAAGAGAAGGACCTAGTTTTCTGCAATCATGTTGAGAATTTGTTCCAGTCACTGGGTGTTGAGCAGAAATCTCAGGATTGGCGTTTATTCAAAGACTCCTCGAAAACAAGTTTGAAAGGAGTGTTACTACATAATGGAAACATATATCCATCCATTCCTTTAGCCCATGCAGTTGGTATGAAGGAAAATTACGAGAATATGAAGCTCTTACTATCCGCTATAAAGTATGACAATTTTTCTTGGCAGATATGTGGGGATATGAAAGTTATAGCCATCTTACTTGGGTTACAGCTTGGCTATACTAAATTTTGCTGCTTCTTGTGCAAGTGGAATAGCAGAGATAGAAGTAATCATTATATTAAAAAGAACTGGCCAAAGAGAGAGTCACTTAATCCAGGACAAGAAAATGTTCTTCACCAACCACTTGTACGTTCTGAAAAAATCTTATTGCCTCCACTACACATTAAACTAGGCTTGATTAAAAATTTTGTGAAAGCAATGGATCGTGATGGCAGTGCATTTCTCTTCCTCAAAAATAAATTTCCAAGGATCAGTGAAGCTAAATTGAAAGAAGGGATATTTGTTGGTCCTCAAATAAAGGAACTGATGAAAGATACGCAGTTTCAGAACAAGTTAAATATGCAAGAAGCAGCTGCACGGCAATCTTTCAAAAATGTTGTCTCAAATTTTCTGGGGAACTTCAGGTCTGATAACTACAGAGAACTTGTCAATGAGATGATTGAGAACTACAAGATAATGGGATGTAATATGTCTTTGAAAATTCACTTTCTGCACTCCCATCTTGATTTCTTTCCTGAAAATCTAGGGGCTGTGAGCGACGGACATGGGGAGCGCTTCCACCAGGACATCGTGGAAATGGAAAGGTGCTATCAGGGTAAATGGTGTCCAAATATGTTCGCAGACTACTGCTGGACACTGAAGAGGGATATTCCTAAAGCGAAGTACAGCAGAAAATCCAATTCACATACATTTTGGGTGAGCAAATATAATTTCAGCTAAGATATAATAAATTGTAATGTATAGACACGAAAAATGTTTTTCATGTGATTACTCGAAAACCCTGGGTGTTGGAAAAGTTCCGTAAAAAGATTTGAAATCAGCACAAAAAAGTAAGTTAGAAACACACATTTTCTCCCTTGTAACATAAAAAAGTTCAAATTTTGTTGGCCAGTGTTATTTATCACGCCGCTTCATCAGACTATCCGACACACATAATCTTGACACTCGATCCCATCAGCACATTGTCCTTTATATCCCTCCACATCACACTGTATATTATTCATTATCTTTTACGGTCTCACTTACCAAAACATGGAATTCCCTTCCGCCCTATGTCAGAGACTGACAAACTATAACATCCTTAAAAAACAAACTAAAGAATTATTTAATAACAAACTAACTTATACACCTCACTGATAGTATTCTTTTAACAATTAATAAATTTAATTATCTATGAAAATAATATTAAGATTAACAAATATTTTCTTTGTTCTGTTTTAAATATTGTATAATCGTAAAATTAGTTTTCTATATCTCATTATTTTTCTTTGTTTTTTATTTACATTAGACAGGGACAATTTAATATGTCTTGCTTGTATACATTTTATTGTTAGTTTTAGTCTTAATTTTAACTAACATTAACTGGTTGCATTATAGATCGTAATATAATAGATATTATCTTTTTGATCAAATTTTTATTTAGTTTTTCATATTAGAGTTAATTGAGATTGTTATATTCTGATGTAATATATGTTTGTCCTGGTGAGTGGAAGAGAAGGCCATATGGCCTTAACTCCACCAGGCTAAATAAATCTAATCTAATTTATTTATTGGTGCCAAAAAATGTTGTATTTGTCAAATTTTTTTAAAAATGTTCTATGCATTTCAGGATGGTAAGTAATTTTCTTGTATATTTTCTTTCTTTGCAATTTTGTAGAGTAGTATATTCATTAAGTATTTTTTAGAAGATGTTATAATCTATAGCACATTCTCGTCATATTAAAAACTACTGGCACTATCGAACCGATAGAGTGGATATGAACCCTTAGGTTCAAGGCCACGCAGGCTAAGCTCTCAATACATCCGTATCCTGACCTATGTTTTCCAACTTCCATGGATTCCCTGAAATAGTTCCTGACCCAAGAACCCAATGGTTGATTATTTCACCTCTGAAAAATTGTACACTAGTGGAACCCATGTCTACATTTCTTGATGGTTGTACACTTAGCGTGAAAGACTGTCACTGTTTTGACCAAGGTACTGGCTTATTGGCTTCGAACTTTTCAGCATAAGTAAACTTATAGCAGCAAAGCCACTGCCGGTATAGACATTTTCACGAGACGGCTGGGGTAATTGCTGTGATCATCGCACATTCCCAAGTGTTAATTAAGTTACATAAACAGGTACCAAAACCAATGATTGCAATGAAAAATAAAAAAAACCTTTTACTTTTGATGGCCTATATTTTCCATAGGAAGTGAACTTACCAAATTATGAGTTATCTCTTCTTCAATATCAATGTTTTTAATTTCATTTTTCACAGCATCAGATGTGGCCTGCAAACAGACAGACAAAGTTTCAGTATATCAAACTATATACATAACAAATGGTATATCTGCACCATTCTTGTTATCTTAGATATTCCTCTGTCAACAGAGAAAGTTTGGAGGCCTCAACAATTTCTGCTTTAAATTTGCAGTGGAACTCGAATAGATTGTCATAGTGCTGGAAAGGGTACGAACAAGGGTTATGAATTAAATTAATATTAAGAAGCTAAAGCTGTTACTATGATTGAAATAAGTATATTAAAGTACACTACCAAATTATTGTAATCAAATGGTAAAGAGAAAAATTTATGCCTGAACCGGGAATCGAACCCCGAACCTTCAGCTTTCCGTGCTGATGCTCTAACCATTGAGCCAATCCAGGCTTCCTTCCCATCCAAGCATAAATCCTTCCTTTACCTTACTGTCTTTGTCCCACATTCAAATACCTGAAGAAGACATGAAGGGTAGAAGCCATTCATTGTGTATTTGTGAATGATGATTCATAGCATTTGAATGTGGGACCAAGACAGTAAGGTAAAGGAAGGATTTATGCTTGGATGGGAAGGAAGCCTGGATTGGCTCAATGGTTAGAGCATCAGCACAGAAAGCTGAAGGTTCGGGGTTCGATTCCCGGTTCAGGCATAAATTTTTCTCTTTACCATTCGATTACAATAATTTGGTAGTGTACTTTAATATACTTACTTCAATCATAGTAACAGCTTTAGCTTCTTAATAATAATTTAATAAATAATGCTATAGCTATGTGGAGTCCCTTCATGTCTTCTTCAGGTAGAAGCCATTCATTGTGTATTTGTGAATGATGATTCATAGCATTTGAATGTGGGACCAAGACAGTAAGGTAAAGGAAGGATTTATGCTTGGATGGGAAGGAAGCCTGGATTGGCTCAATGGTTAGAGCATCAGCACGGAAAGCTGAAGTTTCGGGGTTCGATTCCCGGTTCAGGCATAAATTTTTCTCTTTACCATTTGATTACAAAGGGTTATGAACCTGTTCCCCATATGTTGTTCCTATTTTGTTTGTGGAAGTGGGTAATAACAGTGGGGGCTTCATATTTTGAAGTGTTGCTGCTATGTTTACAAATAAGGAGCACACCGACATTATTCTACTCTATAGTGAAATGTGGTAAATGCTACTGCAGCTCCAATAGAGGTACCCACATCATCCATTATCTTCTGCCCTTGTTTTAGAAATGAAATGTGAACTGACAGAACATTCAGCAAGACAAGACCTGTGCATCAGAACGAGGAAAATGTACAAAATGTCTTCTGATATATTTGAGACAATCGCACACAAGGTACTTAATACACAAATTGTTATTAATATTTTTATCATGTCTATTATTATTACTACCGACTAAGTCACTGGCACTGTCAGAGGTTCATGGCCATGGGGAACAAACATTCCATACATCCTTATCCTGAGCTAATGTTTTGAATCATACACATATAATTTTCCTCCCTCCAATAACACCCCATTCTGGGCCCACCTACTGGGAGATTTCATCCTTGTTATCCTTCGAGAGGATTGATATGTCCTTCTATTTCCCACTCATGCCATGTGACCTGTCCATCGCAGTCTACAAGACTTTACTGTTCTTATTACATCTGTTTTCCCATAAACATTGTGTAACTCACTGTTAGTATCTATACTAGTAAAATTCATATCAAATTCCGCTGAGATGAAGTCATGTGATGAAAGTTAAAAATTAAATTGTACCTGTTGGTAGGTGCTGTCGTCCTCAATTTGTTAATACATTGTATATAAAATTAACTGAAGCACTTTCGGAAGTTACCTTCCATCTTTTGCAGGTTGAGTTTCCGTTACTTGTTGTTGTGTACGGTGATGTATATTCCAACTGTTTGTAGCAGTAACTGACTTGTTTTTGAATTATAAAGGAAACAAACAACACCTCACTTCTCAATGAGAACGCACCCCAGTCAAACCCATTATACGAGACGTCAAAAACAAGTCAGTTGCTGCTACAAACAGTTGGAGTATACATCACCGTTCACAACAACAACAAGTAACGGAAACTCAACCTGCAAAAGATGGAAGGTAACTTCCGAAAGCGCTCCAGTTAATTTTATATACAATATATTAACAAATTGAGGAAGACGGCACCTACCAACAGGTACAATTTAATTTTTAACTTTCATCACTGTTAGTATCCATACTTTTAATATCATGTTTCAACACCGTTCAGGTTAAGGTTATTTCAATTTTAAAATTTGTGCCTTATAAAAGAGTCGTCGTCAACTATAATAACTTCTGTCATAAACATTGTCACACTATTAAAATGACATGCTTCATCCTCAGGAATAATTATGGTACTGAAATTATTTGTATATTTCATACAGAGGGCTGTAGTTGTTGGTCGTGTTCTCATTTAGCATATTTTTATTTTCTGCTTCAAGAAGTTTTAAAATAAGATTTAATGAACATTTCCCAAACTTCATTAAAATAGAAGGAAAATCAAGTTTTGCTGAACACACATAAAAAACAGGCCATAGATTCATCAACATAGATATAAAACAATATCAATAATCCACAAATAGAACAATAGACAAAAAATCAATATCTCGGAAGAGATTGAAATTATCAAGGAAGGAGAAAATTAAAATATTCAAAATGAGAACAAGCCCAACAACCAAAGCCCTCTGTATGAAATAAAGAGATCTTTTCAGCACCATAAGTATTCCTGAGGATGAAGCATTTCTTCGAAAGGCTTCTTCTTCCGTATGCAGTATTGGGTGATGATGCCCATTCTACGACCACAAAAACTGATTTTTTCATCGGTTGAAGGGTCTTCCGAGGTCTCTTTTGCCTTTAGGGTTGAGGTGGTAAATCATCTTTGGTAAACGGGAATTTGACATTCTCTGGACGTGTTGGAACCATTTAATCTGATAATTTTGTATATGTTCAAACATTTCCCTACTGTTCCACTGCATCCTTATCTCATCACTCTTCATTCTATCCCTTAAAGTTACTCCAGTTAGTGATCAGAGGAATCTCATTTGTGAACTATTAATGCAGGATTTATCTTTTGCTCGAAGTGTCCAGCATTCATTTCCGTATAGTAGAGCAAGTTTGGCTATGGCATTATGAAATCTCAATTGGATTTCTTTCCTCATTTGTTTTCCAAAATTCTCCTAATTACACCATTTAATCTGTTATATTTTTCTAAATTTGTTTCCACGTCTTTTTGATTATGAAACTGTGATATATTATTAACTAAATAATTAAAGTGTGTTACTTGTTCTATTGGTTTATTATTTATTATTATTTTTACTCTCGAAAGTCCCTTTCCAGTGATTGCCATGGAATTGGTTTTATTTTCATATAATTTTATATTGTATTTTTCCAGGGTATTCTCCAATTTAAATACTGATATCTGCAAATCATCTTCATTCTCCGCTAGAAGTACTTGATCATCTGTGAAGATTATTGTTTGTATTTGATTTCCTCTACATATTTTTACTCCAGGGGGGTTTAGTTTTTTCCACTCCTGGACAATTTTATTTAGATATAGAATAAACAGTAATGGAGATAGTCCACATCCCTGTCTTAAACCTTGGTTAATTTAAAATTTATCTGTTATTTTCCCATGATCTAACTTTACTTTTATAAATGTGGTTTCATATAAACTTTTTATAGCATTTATTAGATTATCGGGGACTTGGTAGCTTTCCAATATTTTTCACATTATGTCCCATTTGACTCTATCATAGGCTTTTTCAAAATCTAAAAATAATATATATAGGGGGATATTAAATTCTTTCCACTTCTCAATTAGTTGTTTTACAACAAATATGGCATCGATACACGATTGACCTTTTCGGAATCCACATTGTTCCTCTCCAATTTTATCTTCTGTGATTTTCTTAAGTTTTTGTTTTAAAATGGATGTATATATTTTAGATCCTGTTCTCAACAATGGTATTCCTCTATAATTTGAACAGTTACTTTTTTCTTTCTTATGGATGGGTATTACTAAAGTTTTCCAGTCATGAGGTATTATTCCATGTGCCCATATATCAACGCCTACAATTTTAATAGTGTGACGATGTTTATAACAGAAGTTATTATAGTTGAGGACGACTGTTTTATAAGCTACACATTTTAAAATTGAAATCACTGTTAGTAGTCTTTCAATTCATCTGTTTCTCATTTCTCTTTGGTCCAAAAAATTTCCTACGACTTTATGTTCACAATCTTTCACCTCTCTTAAAGTAAGATTCAATTATCCATATGCATATAACATAACAGTTTTACATATCGTCAGTTTAATGTTTTTTGAGAGACGTTGACATGACAAGAGTCCCTCTAATGCATTCCCAGAGTTGAGCTTATGTTTAATTTGTTAGTGCACCTGACCCCTGTTTGTAATTATTGTTCCTAGGCATTTGAATTCAGCCTTTTCTTCAAAATTTCCCTCATCTGTCATTAATTGAATCATTCACATTATATAATCTACTTCTATATGAGACCATGTAATTAGTTTCATTGATATTAAATTTCTGGCACAATTACTCAATACAGTAATAACACTACATCGTCAGCATAAACTAACAGCTTATTAACACTAATGAATTGTAGGCCTTCTTCATCCTGTAAAGATTTGTAGGTAGAGGCGGCCATCATGCGAGGCTGACAACCCAGAAGACATTTTGAGCTGATTGTCTAGAAAGGTAGGAATAAGATGAACAAAGAAATTAACATAGGCTCAATTCTGCAAATGCGTGCTATTATGCAATGCAGAGACTTTTGATGTCCCAACTCCTTTCAAGAAACATTAAACTAAAAATATATAAAAGTATTATTCTACCAGTTATATGGGTGCGAAACATGGACTCTTACTTTAAGGGAGGAAATGAGATTACGAGTTTTTGAGAATAAAGTTCTTAGGAAAATTTTTGGACCAAAGAGAGATGCTCCTATTATAGAGCAATTAATTTATTTTCATGATCATGCCCTAATAATTATTGTTATAATTTTAGCTGTCGAGGTGAATGAAGAAGACTACATAACAGTGAACTACATGGTCTTTATAGGAAGCCAGATATAATAAGAACAGTTAAGTCTCGTAGATTGCGATGGGCAGGACATGTTGCACGTATGGGGAATGATAGACTTGCATGGAAGCTTCTTGTAGGAAAACCAGAGGGAAAACGCCCAGTTGGTAGACCAAGAATGAGGTGGGAGAACAACATTAACTATGATTTGAGGGAAGTAAATTATACAGGGAATGATTGGAAAGCATTAGCTCAGGATAGGGATATATGGAGAGCTTATGTCCGCGCGGCCATGAACCTCCGGGTTCAATTATTGCCACTGAGTAAGTGAGTAAGTAAGTAAGTTGTCTAGAGAGGTTGGAGCCCTAACCTCCTACTACCCCAACGACTGTAATGGAATTACCAAACTTACAAATGTAAGGTTCAGTTTGAACATCAGACCATTAGAATGAAGGCTAACCTGAAGAAAAAATTTTAAAATCACTCCAGCAGCTGCAATTTACATTTTTTTTTGCAACAAACTATAATACATGTCAATGAATCACAATGATAAATATAATCTCAAGAAAAAAATAAATAAAAATCTGGCATATAAACAAAAGGCAAAATTTTGCAATCTCTCTAATAGTGACCATGTTTACTTCTCACAATGAATTTGGATGCATACAATTTAATTAAAAAAGAAAGATACATTCCACAAACTAGCAAAATCAAACCCCAAATTATGTAGTTAAAGATTTTCGCTTAATTTACAGCAGTTACTATGTGTTGGATTTTAATACTATTCCGACTGAAATTCTATCACGTTACTTACTTGGTTACTGGCACTATCGAACCCGTAGGTTTATGGCCGCGCAGACATAAGATCTCCATACATCCCTATCCTGAGCTAATGCTTTCCAATCATTCCCTGTATAATCTACTTCCCTCAAATCATACTAAATGTTATTCTCCCACCTCATTCTTGGTCTACCAACTGGGCGTTTTCCCTCTGGTTTTCCTACAAGAAGCTTCCATGCAAGTCTTTCATTCCCCATACGTGCAACATGTCCTTCCCATCGCAGTCTATGAGACTTAAATCTTCTTATTATATCTGGCTTCCTATAAAGACTATGTAGTTCATTGTTATGCAGTCTTCTCCATTCACTTGTCTGTTCATCTCTCTTTGGTCCAAACATTTTCCTAAGTATGTTTTTATTATTGATTTAACATTTCTCAAATTTAATTTTCCTAAGTACTTTATTCTCAAAAACTTGTAATCTCCTTTCCTCCCTTAAAGTAAGAGTCCATGTTTCGCACCCATATAATATAACTGGTAGAATAATAGTTTCATATATTTTCAGTTTAACATTTTTTGAAAGAAGTTGGGACATCAAGAGTTTCTGCAATGCATAATAGCACGCATTTCCAGAATTGAGCCTATGTTTAATTTCTTTGTGCATCTCATTCCTATTTGTGATTATTGGTCCTAGGTATTTGAATTCAGCCACTTCATCAAAATTTCTCTCATTTGTCATTAGCTGTCCATTTCCATTATATAATGAATTTCTACGTGTGACCATATATTTAGTTTTATTGATATTTACTTCAAGTCCTAATTCCTTAGTGTTACTCAATAGTGTGCGTGTTGTCCTTTAGTATCTCCTCCCTATTGACCAATAATACTACATCATCAGCATAAACTAACAGCTTATTAATACCATTGAGTTGTAAGCCTTCCTTATTCTCTAAAAATTTAATGGCATGCTCTAGTACAAAATTAAATAGTAGAGGAGATAGTCCATCTCCTTGCTTCAACCCATTCTGGATTTCAAAAGTGTCCGAAAACTGTTTGCCTACACGCACCCTACTCTTTGTGCCATTTAGACACATTCGTATAGGTCTAACTAACTTTTTAGGAATTCCGAACTCTAGCAGGATACTATATAACTTCTCCCTCTTAATTGAATCATATGCTTTTTTGAAGTCTACATATAGTTGATGTACAGTACCATTATATTCCCATTTCTTTCTAAAATCTGTCTTATACTAAAAGTCTGATCTGTTGTAGACCTGTTTCTTCTAAATGCACATTGATGATCTCCTAGAATGTCATCAATATAGGGAGTAAGTCTGCTTACTAATATATTTGTTAGAATTTTGTACGAAGTTGAAAGTAATGAGATGCCCCTGTAGTTGTTGCAATCAGTTTTATCTCCTTTCTTATAAATTGGTACGATAATTGATTCCTTCCATTCATCTGGAAGAGCCTCTTTTTCCCAAATCATACTAAGCAACCAGCGTATCTTGTCCATCAATTTTTCTCCCCCTGATTTTATCAGTTCTGCTGGGATCTCATCTGAACCTGATGCTTTATACATCTTTAATTTTTCAATCGCCATTTCAACCTCTAATGCACTTGGTTCTGCAACTAGCATTTCTGCTGTCTGTAAATTATCCTCCTCAATGTCCTGTTCTGTATGTACATTTAATAGCTGATTAAAGTAATTTTTCCATCTATTTAATATACTCCTGGAATCTGCAATCATATCCCCATTTTCATTCCGAATTATGTTTGTTCTAGCCTGAAACCCTTTCTTCTCTATACTAATTCCCTGAAATAATTCTCTAATGTTCCTATTTTTTGCATTCATTTCAAGATCATTAATCTTCTCTCTCAAATATTCCATCTTTTTACTCTTTAGTAACTTGTTGGTTTCCTGTCTAATACTACCCAATTGATCTAAATTTACCTCATTTGGCTCGTGTAACAATTTCATTTTTGCTAGCTTTCTTTTCTTTACAATGTCGGCACATTCCTCATCAAACCATTTCTTGTTTTGCCTCTTTTTTAAACACCAATGCTTTCTGATGCTGACAATTTAATAGTATCTCTTATAGCCTCCATTCTTTATTTATATCAGTTTCTTCTTCGTTTGCCACATTGTCATCGGAAGATTTCAGTACTTCAAATCTATTAGCAATTTTGATTTGGTATTCTTGCCGCATTTCATCATTTTTCAAGTTTTTTAAGTCAAATTTTACAGAATTATCTTTAGCGTTTGTTCCTCTCATAAGCGATAGCCGTTGTCTGATTTTCGCCCTGACCAGATGATGATCCGAATTGCAGTCTGTCCCTCTAACTGATCTAACATCGATGATGCTACTGTGCCAGCGTTTATCCACTAATACATGATCTATCTGGTTCCGAGTTACTCCATCTGGGGACGTCCAGGTATATTTATGAATATCCTTATGCTGAAATGTTGTGCTCTTAACAATGAGATTCTTCGTGGTGGCAAATGTGACTAATCTAACCCCATTGTCATTACTATCTTCATGAAGACTGAATTTGCCTATTGTTGGTTTGAATATATCTTCCTGCCCCACTTTTGCATTAAAATCTCCTAAGACAATTTTCATATGATATCGTGAAAGGCTATCAAATAAGCATTCTAATTCTTCATAGAACTCATCCTTGATCTTGTCATCTTCATCTTCTGTGGGGGCATGTACATTTACAATTATAAAATCATGTCGTTAACCCTTTAGAATTATGTATGATATCCTATCACTAACAAACTTAATATCTCGGATAGTGGATACGATCCTCCTCCTGACTAAAAAGCCCGTTCCAAATGCAGGTCTTTCTGCACCTCCGTAGTATAATGCAAAGCTACCTGATTCCTGACTACCTTCTCCTGGCCACCTAACTTCCTGTAAAGCGACTATATCCAAGGGCGATTTGTCTAATTCCCGCGTTAATATCTCTAGTGCCGCACTATTGTATAAAGTCCTAACATTCCATGTTCCTAGGAACATGTTTGTGTTTGAGCCTTTGGCATGGGTTCCCTGAAGTAGTCCCCGCCCGGAGAACCGAATGGGAGACTATTTGACCTCCGGAAAATTTTACCCAATTGAACCCCTGTCCGCATTTCTCGACGGTTGTATTTTTACGGTGAAAGATTGTCACTCTTTTGACCAAGGTACTTTTTTCGTCTGTCTTATCACCTTCGACCAGTCCGGCATGGGTAACCCTATCGGCAGCAATGCTATCACCGGCATAGCTCTCAGGATCATTTAAGCATGCAAGCCACTCCACCACGGCAAGGTAAAGATACCATGGAGGGATTGAATAACAAACTGTGTGGAGTTACTCCATGTATGAGCAGCAGCACTGTTGTAGCTGTCACTAATACAAGGTTCCGTTAGTTTCGCTCTCCAATTCTGAAATACCAACAAAAACATTACCTCAAGTTTCGTTTCGCCGGGAGCTGGAAATGTTTCACGTTCAATATCAGGATAGTCGGTCTGTTGTTCTTCTTCTGATTTTATTTCAACTTTGACATCCTGTAACATGAAACTTACAATATATCATCAGGTCAAATATAAGCTTCTCAGAATTCATATGCAATATTTTCACACAATGTAGAGAAATCATTTTTTCAAAAGAAAGTAACCACTTGTGCTATCCTATCTCATACAATCCCTTACCCATTACTTTTTTTTCCCCTTCAAAAATCATTTAGACAATCTGTGTGCATGTATGTATGTATATATATTATCAAAAATAATCGAAGAAGAGGTGTTTTCCTGAAAAAAATCACAAGTGATTTTGTCTAATAAAAAATTCAACCTTACGTTGGATTTGGAGTGACTATTTAGCGGATAATACAACATCAGAAGCTAAAAATAATTATCCATCCATAGTAATTCTGCCCAAAGGCAGGTCTTTCATTGCAATCATAGTATTTTCATGCTATGCTTTCCAGCTTTACTAGGGAATTATAGGTGTGGTAGCTTCCCATTGCTCTCCACACTGGTGAAGGATGATGATGATGTCCGGATTAGTTTCGGGGACCGTTGGGCCATAAGTTTCCTGACATTTGTCTTACAGGTGAGGAAAAACTCCGAAAAAAACTCCATCCAGGAGCTTGTCCCGACCAGGAATTGAACCCGGGCCCGCTGCGTGACAAGGAAGCATGCTACCTCGAGACCACAGTGGTGGACTAAAATAATTATAATGTTTAATATTTACCAAATGTGAGATTAAATATTCCGGACAATTTGTAAGCTGGCAGTGTAGTTATAAATAGCATATCTTTACTGTTAAATCTGTTTGGGCTTGTAAAAAATAAATAACAGATGATTGTATGAGAAATAACTATTAACAATAATGCAGATTCGTTACACAACATTTAATGATTTTTTAGAGCAACAGAACTTGTTTTTTTGTTCCAATGAGATTGTGATGTATATAGGAATAATCAGAAAGGTATAATATTATTGTTGAATCTACAGTTTCATGAGTAACTGTGATCAATTGTGAGAGTCTCAATTTTGTTTAGCCTCCATCTCAATGGGAAGGTAGAGAAGAGATGAAAAATAAAATGTCCAAAGTGACAAAATATACTCACGAAAATGGTAGTTTTCAAGTTCTTACTTACTCACTGGCACTATCGAACCCATAGGTTCATAGCCGTGCAGACATGTGCTCTCCATACATCCCTATCCTGAGCTAATGCTTTCCAATTATTCCCTGCATACTATACTTCCCTGAAATCATAGTTAATGTTGTTCTCCCAACTCATTCTTTGTCTACCAACTGGGCGTTTTCTCTCTGGTTTTCCTACAAGAAGTTTCCATGCAAGTCTTTAATTCCCCATACATGCCACATGTCCTGCCCATCGCAGTCTACGAGACTTAACTGTTCTTATTATATCTGGCTTCCTATAAAGACCATGTAGTTCATTGTTATGCAGTCTTCTCCATTCACTTGTCTGTTCATCTCTCTTTGGTCCAAACATTTTCCTAAGTATGTTTTTATTATTAATTTAACATTTCTCAATGTTACCACCAAAACATCTGGAAAGGAATGGGAAAATCTACAAGCTTATGACATTACTACATTACAAAGAAAATCTGCAGTAGCAACATTCAGACTGCTAACGGGACATGACTGCTTGAATAAACACCTACACAGAATTGGCATAACAGATTCACCTAAATGCCCTTTTTGCAATTTAAATGAAGATATGGAAAGAAACCATCTCCTCCGTTGTCCAGCTTTTGTAGAAGAGACCAGCCTTTCTGCTAAATATTGGAGTGCAAGAGAGCGAATGATTTCATTATCAAGTGCTCGACATTAGATACCAACCAACCAACCAACATTTCTCAATGAAGGATAAATTATATTTGAAGAGAAAAATTTTCGCCTAGACCGAGATTCGAACCCGGGACCTTTGGCTTGCCGGGCCAAATGCTCTACCAACTGAGCTACCGAGGCGAGTTACGATTTAGACGCAAATTTTTCTCTTATATACGTTGTAATTCCCTCTCACCAAATGCTTTTGAAACCATTGTTTCTATCTTTGCAAATGGCGGCTTCTTAGTTAAGAAGACATTTATTGGGAATTTAACATTACTTTATAAAGCTAGTAAGGCTTGTAATGATGCTTTTATTATTAATTTAACATTTCTCAATGAAAGATAAATTATATTTGAAGAGAAAAATTTTCGCCTAGACCGAGACTCGAACCCGGGACCTTTGGCTTGCCGGGCCAAATGCTCTACCAACTGAGCTACCGAGGCGAGGGAATTACAACGTATATAAGAGAAAAATTTGCATCTAAATCGTAACTCGCCTCGGTAGCTCAGTTGGTAGAGCATTTGGCCTGGCAAGCCAAAGGTCCCGGGTTCGAGTCTCGGTCTAGGCAAAAATTTTTCTCTTCAAATATAATTTTCCTAAGTACTTTATTCTCAAAAACTTGTAATCTCCTTTCCTCCCTTAAAGTAAGAGTCCATGTTTCGCACCCATATAATATAACTGGTAGAATAATAGTTTTATATATTTTCAGTTTAACGTTTTTTAAAAGGAGTTGGGACATCAAGAGTCTCTGCAATGGATAATAGCACGCATTTCCAGAATTGAGCCTATGTTTAATTTCTTTGTGCATCTCATTCCTATTTGTGATTATTGTTCCTAGGTATTTGAATTCAGCCACTTCCTCAAAATTTCCCTCATTTGTCATTTGCTGTCCATTTCCATTATATAATGCATTTCTACGTGTGACCACATATTTAGTTTTATTGATATTTACTTCCAGTCCTAATTCCTTAGTGTGTGTGTGTATCTCCTCACTATCGGCCAGTAGAACTACATCATCAGCATAAACTAACAGCTTATTAATACCATTGAGTTATAGGCATTTCAAGTTCGGTAAATTAAATTTAAAATGGCTTTTTATCATTGTTTTCGTATTTCACATAAAAATATGTTTCCATGTACTGATTTCAAGTCATTAAGTTATTCATGAAAATATTTTCATTTGTGAATAAACATCGGCCAATTCACTGTACAACTTTATGCGATTGGTAATATTTGACAGTTATATTGATTTTTGGAACATTATTACCAAACATTCACATCTTTACGTATCAGTAACAATGTTCACCCTTATTAAGCACAGCAGACTACAAGTGCCTTACTGCAACATTTTCTTCTGGATTTGTTTAAAATCCTTGAAATTTACTGACATCAAATACACAGACCTCTAAGATTTTGCAGCATGAGATATATTAATACAAATGAGTCAAATACTCTGATAATGGATCTATTGCTAGTTTTTGTGTATCACGTACATTTTTTGCAAATTCTATTTTTAACATAAAAAATGAGAGCATGCAGTCCACTACTTGTATGCAGTATATATGTGAAGTATTAAAATATGTAAACACCTACAATATAATACAATTTTATAATATAATCACTGATTTAATTCATAGTAGTTTGTCATTGTGTTTAACTGAAGGTAGATTCATCCTATGACCCTCTCCTGGTTACATTACCCAGTTCCCGGAGAAAAACTGCGGAAGCAATAAGCTGCCAGACATTACAATTCCAATACCACAACAACACTACAAGAGAGTAGTTCCAACACAGAAAATAATTTCAATTTGTCCCTACAATCAAAAGAAAACTATCCGCGTCCTATCAATTAACCAAAATTAAACAATTTGGTAAGCGATTTGGGTCTTACTAAAAAAAGTTAATTTTGATCACGAGATTTAAAGAAGACAATCTTTTAACTGCTGGTACAGCTTTTTATTGGTACAGAAATCATGAAGAAGAATTTAAGAAGTATTTTGTAAAGAGAGGGAAGTTTTGTACCGTTGGCTTGAATGGTTGCTCAGGAACAGTTTACAAACCGGCAGATTGGCAAATATTTATTGTCTCTAGCAAAACAAGTCTAAAGAGTGTTCTTCTGGATAATGTGAATAAATTAGCCAGTAGTTCATCAGTACAAACAAGTGTACTATTCTAGAAGAAATACAATATAATGAAACAAGTGGTATGTGTACTGTGATCTTAAAGTGTGCAGTGTTTTCTTGGGGCAACAAAGAGGATACGTCAAATTTCTGTGTTTTCGTGTGATTGAGACTCTGGAGCCAGGGAAAGGCACTGGAAAGTTACAAATTGACTGAGAAGAAAACAACTGGTGCCAGGAACAAAAAATCACACATTAGTTTATTCTGAAAAGATATTGCTACCTCCTTTGCACACCAAACTAGGATTAATGAAGCAGTTTGTTACAATTTTTGACAAAAATGCCCCTTGTTACCAATATATTGCTAAAAAATTCTGTTACTGTCGGAGGCAAAAGTGAAGGAAAACTTTTCATGGTCACAGATTCACAAACTTGTTTCTTCTAAAAACTGCATGTCTGGCATGGAACTACAAACTTTGTGAGAAAAGTATAAAACCGTGCTTGAAAACTTCAGGGCACTGAGATGTAATACAAACTTGAAGTTACACTTCCTTCATCTCATCTCAATATTTCACAGAGCACTAAGTGAAGAATCTTGTCATCAAGACATAAAAGAGATGGAAATGAGATACGAGGGTTGATGGGATGCCTACTATTTTCGTTGGTGATTGGTAGAGACCGGATGTTAGGGAAAATGCCTACAGTTATTTATTATAGATATTGTAAAAGTGACTTGATATAAGTTCATACCGACGACCCTACAGTTGTTTTCCATGAAGTTCATTTTGCCTATAAATGCCTATTTCAGCTTACAATGCCTATTTGTCATTTTTTTCTCCAAATTAACTTAGTATTTAAATTAAATTAATTGAAATGGACAAACTTCATGACGCATATCATTGCATAGAAACCTTTAATTGACTGAAGATATTATTTTTATGTTGGTAACACTGAATTCAGTCTGTAGTCCTCGTTCACAGACAGGTGCTTCAAAGACAAAGTGGTGCGACAAGTGTATGTGGCAAATTATTATTTTATTTTATTTTGTTTTTTCCTTTAGAACAGTTGTTTCACGATGCCTAAAGAATGGACAGCAATAAAACAGTAAAAGACAAACTGACCAATTTCGTGAAAGAAATTGGTGCAGAAATGTTCTCAAGTGACAATTCAATATTGTTTTGCATAGTGTCTAAAATTTCAGTGAATTGCACAAAGAAGTGCCATGTTTCGCAGCATGTACACACTGCAAAACATAAATATGCTCTTCAAATATGATTTATCCATCATTGAGATGTACGAAATCAATAATAAAAATATGGAAAAAGCCGTACTGGCTGTAATGTATAATTCCCAAATATGTCTTCTTAATAAAGGAGCCGCCATTTGCAAGATAGAAGCATGGCTTCATAGCATTTGGTGGATGGGAATTACAATGTATATAGAGAAAGATTTGCGTTTAGATCGGTACTTGCTCAAGTAGCTCAGTTGGTAGAGCACTTGGTCTAGAGAACCAAGGGTCCCGGGTTCAAGTCCCGGTCTGAGCGTATAATTTTTCTCTTCAAATATGATTTATCCATCATTGAGATGTACGAAATCAATAATAAAAATATGGAAAAAGCCGTACTGGCTGTAATGTATAATTCCCAAATATGTCTTAATAAAGGAGCCGGCACTTGGAAGATAGAAGCATGGCTTCATAGCATTTGGTGGACGGGAATTACAATGTATATAGAGAAAGATTTTGCGTTTAGATCGGTACTTGCTCAGGTAGCTCAGTTGGTAGAGCACTTGGTCTAGAGAACCAAGGGTCCCGGGTTCAAGTCCCGGTCTGAGCATATAATTTTTCTCTTCAAATATGATTTATCCATCATTGAGATGTACGAAATCAATAATAAATATGCTCTTTGTAAAAAGGCAAAACAAGTTCCAAAAGCATCTCTGATATCTTCATATGCTATTGATAGCATATGTTTATATTCTTTACATAAGGCTGTAAAAATTAATGTTGTCCATTTTTTGTAAGAGCCTATTTTGATCTTTAGTGCCTATATTAACAATTTTTAGAGCCTTTTTGCTGCCTATTTTGAAAATTTTAAGTGCCTAACATCCGGACTTTAGTGATTGATAAGAGAAAATCCTCGGCAGTAGCAGAAACACCAGTCAATTCACCATTCATTTAGATCTTAAGGTACATTACTAGTGTTTTATTTATTTTAAACTGTTTTAACTGCACAATTGATATTGTATCAAGCCTCTGTGGGTTATACAAGAATTTAAAGGCTAATGGATATTACATACGAGGTGTGATCAATAAGTTTCCGGAATGGCTTCAAAACAATTATGCCATTGAGGAGTTTTTAATTTTCACCCAGGCTGTACACTCAGAATTTCCTTGTGATGAATTTGAGGGGTCGCGCGACCTTCTCTGACCTTGCAGTATGCTGGTAGAAGCTCTGAAATGAAGACGTGTTTTGTGCGTGCGGCGATTTCTCTGTGTAGCAACAATGCGGGATTACGAGGAACAAAGAACATGCATCAAATTTTGCTTTAAACTTGGTAAAACTGCAACAGAAACATATCAAATGTTAAGAACAGCTTATGGGGAGGAAGCAATGGGCAAATCTCAAGCATTTGAGTGGTTTTCAAAATTTAAAAGGGGCGTGACATCAGTTAAGAATGAAAATCGTCTGGGACAACCAACTTCCAGCAAAACCCATAAAAATATCGATCGAGTGAGGGAAATGGTATTAAATGATAGGCGCATTACAATACGAGAACTGTCTGATGCACTAGCACTCTCGTTTGGAAGTGTTCAAAGCATTTTGAAAGACGATTTTAACATGCGAAGAATTGCTGCGAAGTTCGTGCCCCGCCTCCTTTCAAATGACCAAAAGGAAAGTCGTGTGATTGCCTGCACAGATCTTAAAGAACAGCTTAAAAATGACCCATGGTTCATGGAAAAGGTTATTACTGGTGATGAAACATGGATTTATGGCTACGATCCAGAAACTAAACAACAGTCTTCGCAATGGAAGAGTCCTGCATCTCCACGCCCCAAGAAAGCCAGACAAGTTCGATCGAATGTGAAGTCAATGATGATTGCTTTTTTGACATTAATGGAATTGTGCATAAGGAATTTGTACCACAGGGTCAAACAGTGAATCAAGTGTACTACAAGTGTTGCAATGATTGAGGGAGAATGTGCGACGCAAACGGCCAGAGAAATGGAGGACTGGTGACTGGTTCCTGCATCACGACAATGCGCCCGCGCACAAAGCAATTTCTGTCCCCCAGTTTTTGGACAAAAATAGGATGAGTATTGTTCCCCATCCAGCCTATTCTCCAGATCTGGCTCCAGCAGACTTTTTCCTGTTCCCACGGCTAAAAATTCGGCTCTGAGGACATCGTTTTGAGGACATTGATGTCATCCAGTGCGAATCGCAGAAGGCATTGGATACATTTAAAGATGACTTCCAGAAGTGCTTCCAGCATTGGCAGAAGCGCTGGGACAAGTGTATCAACTCCCAAGGTGACTACTTCGAGGGTGACAGTGCTGAATAGAAACTTTGAAGTGTTGTGTTGTGTTTATGGCCTCATTCCGGAAACTTATTGATCACACCTCGTATAATGTAAAAAGTAATAAATATTTTATTTCAACATGGCATAAAAAACCTTATGTGATACAAAAAACTGTTAACGTACTTGAATTTAGCTCACCAATGTTAGGTTTCGAGACTTGATAAACCTTGTGCTGCAGAAAAAAAAATTAAATTCTAAGGCCTGTGTTATGAGACACCTTTATTAAATAAAACACACCTACAGAGACAAATTTCTGCATCAACTAGGCTTTGAATATATAACCTGCAACTTTATGTGGTGGCACTCTTCAGGTAACTTGCAGGGTAAAAACAAACTTATCTTTGTTTAATCGCAAAAGTAAACGTCATGAGTTCAGATCTCAGCACAGACAAACAGTTTTCTCTTTAGTTGTATTAACATTGGTTATGGATAGCTGGTCTGTGTATTAAGACATATTTAAGAATAATATTACAAAGTAACTTACTTGCAGTCCTGGTTCCATGATTCACAGATCTTGGTGTTCAATAGCTAATTGGTAATGCAGTGTAATCAGTTTATCTGAAAATGTCAATTACATCATTAAAATACAATCAATTTTTCTCAATGTAAGTTTATGAAAAAGCCATGATGTTTACGGTATGATGCCTTGGTGCAGCGATATGGGACTCGTGCTGCTATGAGTCTCCATGCAGAAGATATTTCCTCATGGAATTAGTCAGTATGGAACTGCTGCCCACCCAGAATTGTGAGGAGTTTGGGTATCTACAATAGCAGCTCCGGGTTCATAACAGGAGGGGATCCAACAATCTGACTACGTGTCACCCCTATATTGGCTGGATCATTGTCCATTTCTGTGACTGAAACATGTGGATGTGAGACCAGCAGTATGCTGGTGGAGAAGTTAGTGTACAACCATTTATAATGAATGTTTGGGAATTTATTTCGAAAGTTGGTCATACTGATTTCACAGTCATGTGCTGCCATCTAGCAACAGATACATAAACTTTCTGTAGGACTTCAAAGATATGTGGTTCCACCTAGCGACAACTCTATAAACTCATGCACATATCCACAGTTATTCTGTAGGACGTAGAAAATGTACTGGGAAAGCTAAACTGCTGTTTTCCTGAGCTCAATTTCTTACCGCATTTCGAGGCATTTCTACAATTCTTTTGGGGAAAAATCAACATATATATGTCAGATAATTATTCAAATATGCAGCAATAAAAAGTGTGTTTTTTGGTTTCTTAATTTAAACTTATGGTGGGCTAGAATCCGCACATTTTCTATTATTCAAGAACTGTAAACAATGTTCTATGAAGCATATTTTACAAAACTTTTAGGATAACAGGAAATGGGCTCAAGTCTAGAAACACTTACCCTTGATTATAACTCTTCTGTATTTAGTAACATTTTTAAATATTTTAAACAATTTGATTTGTATAACTTTATTTTAGAATTTTTAACTATTTATTCAAATACACATATTGTGATGGTGACTTGCTATTTTCTCTAGAGAGTATGTTACATAGTTGGAACCAGTGGGTTATCGATGGTTGTGATTATTAAGGAGTGAAAAAAAGAGCATTTCATGGGATCCACCCGAGGTTAGAGTAACTGAATTAGGTTAAGTGTGAGTTAGCTTTTAGGTTCATTACATTTTAAATGTGTCTAAATACATCAAACAAAAGAAAAACGATAATAATCAAAACAACGATAATTTATGTGTGGTTCGATGGTGGGTTATCGCTGGCTCTATAAACTCTGGCGCATGTGCACTGTTGTTCTATAGGACTCATTCAAAAAATAATATCAGGTAAGTTAAAGTGGACTTTTTCCCAGGAAATGTTAGTAAAAAGAACCTCAACACAATAAAAGTTGTTACCAGTATTTTAAAAATTCAGTGACCTAATAGAAACTTCAGGCTACACACACACTGTAACATGATGAAAAAAGTTCATCATCATCATCAACAAGGATTAAGCCCAATGGCTTGTTCCGATCTCATTATAGGGCGAATTGGTCCTTCCATGTCTTCAATGGTCTTCCCAACATTCTTCTCCCTTTTGGTATATAATTATACATTCTTCTTGGTATGCGCTGTTCATTCATTCGTAATACGTGCTGAAGATAAGCATTTTGATAATATTTTATTCTTTCACAGAGATTAAAAATATTAAGTTCTGTTCTTATATCTTCGTTTTTTATCTGTCCTTTGGTATCCTGCTATTGCTCTCAACATCTTCATTTCTGCAGCCTCTATTTGTTTACTATCTGCCTTTGTTAATGTCCAGGTTTCACATCCATAGATAAGAGACGGAACTGCCAATACTTTGTAAAACTTCAAAATAGTTTATTTTCTAGTCTTATTCAATAAAGTACGTTTAATTGTGCCACATAGATAATAAATCACTGTATTTTAGTGCATTTATCTAAATTTCTGTCATTGCCTAAATAACATCCCAAATAATTAAAATTCTGAACTTGGTCTATAATTATATTGTTTATCATTATTTTTTTCTTATTGCACATTTTCCTTTCAGAGCTAATATTTTTGTTTTAGATGTAGATATTCTTAAATTGTATTTTAGAGAGATATCATTTAAAGTATAAAGGAATTGTTGTAAAGCATTTTCTGATGCTGTCATTATTACTTGATCGTCTGCAAAAAGCAGAGTTGTCAATACACTATTTATATTAATTTGTTCTTGCCATTCATTTATGACATGGTCCAAGTATAAATTAAATAATACTGGTGACAATGGACACCCTTGTCTTACTCTCTGTTTTGTTTACTAATTATATCTCTGCAGTATATTTTAAAATTTGTTCCTATTTATAAACTCTGAATGGCTCTTATAAGTGACAATGGACAACCTTGTCTTACTCTCTGGTTTATTTCTATGTTTTGTTTACTAATGTTATCTCTGCAGTCTATTTTAAAATTTGTTTCTATATATAAACTCTGAATGGCTCTTATAAGGTGTTGAGGAATTCCTTTCATTTCCAGTATGTTCCATAATTTATTTCTACTTACACTATCAAATGCTTTAGTATAATCAACAAAAGCTATATACGTGGGTAAATTAAATTCTTTTCTTTTTTCTATCAATTGGGCCATTGTAAAAATGCAATCTATAGTTGACCTACCCTTTCTGAATCCATTTTGTTCCTTACTTAATATTGTTTCAGCTATTTTATTTATTCTATATGATAAAATTTTTGCATATATCTTATAAGCTGAATTTAATAAACTTATTCCTCTATGGTGAAATTAAATGTTTCTTACCTCTCCTCATATAAATTTTCTAAGTTGATCGCGATTTAGAGACTATAACTGTCTCATCATCAGAACTTTGTTGGCAACTGGTGTTATAAAGTTCTGATGATGAGACAGTTATAGTCTCGAAATCGCGATCAACTTGGAAAATTTATATGAGGAGAGGTAAGAAACATTTAATTTCACCATAAATTAAACCTCATAGTGATTAATTCCTATAAAAGTTAAATTATTCCTCTTATTTGTACATTCTCTTATGTTTCCTTTTTTAAATATCGGAACAGTTATTGCGTCCTTCCATTCATCTGGAACAGAGCCCGTTTTCCAGCAAAGGATTATAAATTCAAGAAACTTAACAATACATGTAATCGATGCACATTTGAATAATTCTATGTTTATATTATCTGCTCCAGGCGATTTCTTGTTTTTAAAATTTTGCATTGTTAACATTAGCTCTTCAAACCTAATACTATCCACATTTAGGTCATTTTCTCTTAAGGCTATTGTTTGTTCTTCTAAGTTTGTCCACAACGATGTATAATGTTGTTCCCAATGTGTAAGAGGTATAGGATTTAACTGTATTGTGTCCTTTTGTTTTTATTTAAATGTTTAATAACTTTATATGCTCTAACTTGGTGTCCGTGTACATCATGTTCTAAATTCAACACATATCTGTCCCAAATGCACAAAAGAAAGTTGTATTGCATGGATCCCTTGGCATTGACAGATTTTTGGCAATGAACAGTTAGACATATTAGCAAAGAAAGCTGCCATGCTCCCTAACTGCTTCAAAACAGATATATCATACCACTCCTCTAAGCTCTATACAGGGTGAGTCAGGAGGAAAGGTATGCTTTGAGGAGTGTTAGTACTGGTGATTCTGTACAAAGAACTTCTAACACACACATGGTGTTTTCTTAACCATTTCATTGTAATTTAATGAAAACAACGAGGAACCATAAAGTGCATGTGACAGTAATTCAAGATACTGTTATCTTAAGTTTTGTTTAATTGTGTACGTTTCCTCACAAAAGATGTTCAAACACTCCACCACCAACTTGAATGCATTTTGCTGCTCTTGTAGACAGCTGAGATACAATGGAATCATTGCTTGTCCACCGAAGTCACTCGATCTTACCTCATTATTTACTGTTTGCGGGGTTGGCTTAAGAGTGAAGTCTACAAGCACAGAGTCAAACTTCTCACTTGTATTTTACATGCTTGTGCTCAAGTAAAGGAATGTACGAATGAGCTCAGATCAGTAACACAACAGCTGTCTACAAGAGCACCAAATACATTGAAGTTGGCGGTGGAGTGTTTGAACATCTTTTGTGAGGAAACGTACAAAATTAAACAAAACTTATGATAAGAGAATCTTGATTTACTGTCACCTGCACTTTTCTGGTTCCTCGTTGTTTTCATTAAATTACCCTGAAATGGTTAAGAAAAGGCCATATGTATATGAGAAGATTTTTGTTCAGAAACACCAATACTATCACCCCTCAGAGCATGTACCTTTCCTTCTGACTCACCCTGTATAAAGAAGCAGATGAAGGAACAATACCTCATGAGCTTAGAAATAAACACAACAATAACCTGCAAGACCTCCATACATGACACACCTGACTGGCCAAGACAAGAAGTTGTTGTGAAATTCCAGCTCCAAAATGGACACGGCATTCTTCCCATAAAACTGTCTCGCTTTGGAACCACCTGCAAGCTCTGAAACCTGGTTTAAGATATAGAATACCGGCTCAACTGCACTTCTACTAGCACTTGATTTTTCAGTTATATTGTTGTAAACTGTATTTACTAACATTATTCAATATTTTAAACTTTTTTAAACAATTTTTATAACATTATTAGACAATTTTCAAGTATTTATTAAAATATGCAAATCACAATATTATGACACTGTTAGACAATATTGTGATGCTAACTGCTATTTTCTCCACAGAGTATATTACTTAGTCTATGATTTTTCTACTGCTGTTTTGGGTTATCGCTGGTTGGATCAGCGTTAGGGAGTTATAAGTAAGTGTACACCCATTTTTAATAAAAGTTTTGTAATTTTAATATTATATTATCGCTAGTTGGATCAGCGTTAGGGAGTGATAAGTAAGTGTACACCCATTTTTAATAAGCATTTGGTAATTTTAATATTAATATATTTTTTAACATAGATTTGGGGATTTATTGCAAATATTGGTCATTTAAATTTCATAGCGATGGATAGTAATCAAGGTTGATAATCGATAAGTGGTTCGATTATGGGTTATTGCTGGCTCTATAAACTCTGGCGCATGTGCACTGTTGTTCTATAGGACTTTGAAAATATTTCACGCTAGTTTAAGTGCAGTTTTTCCTAGAATACCTAATGTGCTGCCCGACTCTTCGCAGTATATCTGAGACCGGATAATATTCGGAAGCCAGAATCATTATGATGAATCAGATGAACAAATGACATTTTGTCAATGTTGTATGCCATTAGATAAATAAATAAATACATTAAGTTATGTAGATAGGAAATAACACTATGAGGTTCTTTAATATTGTTTATTTTTTATTATTTCACTCACCTCATACTTCATAATGAAATAATTAAAAATAAACAAAATAAATACATGATCAAAAATCAATTCGGATAATCCTTCCATTAAGCGCAGCGAGAATTTTTTCTAAGTCCCAGGCAGACACCACGCGCATGCGCTAACAAACGCGAAGCGGTTTACTCTATGGATTATTGCAATGCAGCCAACATTATACATGCTATTGAACGAACCTAAAAGCTAACCTAACGCAATTTAAGTCTGTGGTCTCGAGGTAGCGTGCTGCCTTGCCATGCAGCGGGCCCTGGTTCGATCACCGGTCGGGGCAGTTTTTCTGGGTGAGGTTTTTATCGGGGTTTTTCCTCACCTGTAAGACAAATGTCAGGAAAACTTTAAGGTCCAAACGGTCCCCGAAATCATATGGCCATCATCATCATTATTACACCTGTGTGGAAAGCAACGGAAGCTACCACACCTACAATTCCCTAGTAAAGCTGCAAGCATAGCATGAAAATGCTATGATTGCAGTGAAGGACCTGCCTTAGGGCAGAATTACTATGGATACTATGGATGCATGGAACCTATGAAAGACCAACCTAAAAGCTAACCTAATGCAATTTAAGCACTCTAACCTGTGAAAGAATGCAACACCCAAAAATAAATAGTAAGTTCTCAAATTCTAAAGTACTTAACCTATGTTGGCTGCACTGTTGTTGTATAGAATATTCTTAAAAATCAATATGGCTGCCACATCTTCATGTTACATATATAGTTATATACCATAAAAAAATATGTTCAATTAATCGTTAGAAAAAAAACTTAAAATTTGTTGTAAATGGTGGGAAATAATTTTAAAATAAAACCCTGTTGGTGCATGTGCATGGTGTCTGCCTCGGACTTAGAAAAAATTCACACTGCGCTCATGGAAACATTTTGTAATATTTCAAACATTTTGCAACAATACTTATAACCCCATTTCCTACAATTATTAAATATTTATCTGCGTAAGCAATGATTCTGTCTTTACTAACATTTTGTAATATTTGAGACATTTTGCAACGATACTTATAAACCATTTTTTTACAATTATTAAATATTTATGTACAAATGCAATGATTTCTTCAAAGTTATGCAGAACTGTGCACTTGCGCAAACTCTAAAAGGAACTTACACTAAATGATGGAGATATCTGTCAAATTGGAATGACCATCATTCAAAAGTATATTTGGAGAAATGTTGGTAAAGACAGAAGATGTAGATAGAGCAACAGTTTTACAAGAACATACTATGGAAAATCAAGGAAAAGGTAATCTAAAGTTAAGCCATGAAAGTAAAGTGAGGTAGAATCCATGTTGGAAACTTCAGCCAAAACATTTTATACTTTTTATGAATATTGTTAAGAACGAGCTTTAGAAATGTTCAAAATAGTGGGAAAAGTTAGTAAAAACAAAATCGTAAACCAATAATCCGGTAAATGTGTTGTGGGTATTTTAAAAATTCCAAGACCTAATGGTAATCAGCAAAAATAAACATACTGACATGACATGAAAAGCAATTCTGTACGCACACCAATGTACGAGAAAGGGCTGAGGTGTACAAACCGTCACACACAATTTTCCATCTAATATTCTTATGCCACTGATGTACTAAACATTTTTCAACCATTTATAATAATGTCTGGTACTATTTTAAACATTTTGGAACCATGTTATAAACATTTCTTACGATTTTTAAAAATTTCTAAATTATGTGAATATTGTACATCGAGTACTACAGCTGCGGAAATGTTTCACGTAACATCCACTAAGCGACTCTCACAACGCAGTTACCAACATTTGAAAATAATTCCAAACCATATTTAGTGTTAATGTACGTAAAATTAGTTTATAGTTTATTAAATAATATGCATGTAAATTGTTTTGTCAGGTTAGGAAAAGGGAAGTTAGTTTACATCCATTTCTTTTTAGGATTTGGGAATTTATTCCCGAAGTTGTTAATGCCAACTTCAGAGCCATCTACCGGAAGCTACATTAACCATTACTGCAACTCGCGCATGCGCACTGCATTCTGTAGAACTTAGAAGAATTCATGTGCGACGGTTTCTACACCTTATCCCGGGAAAGTACTAAAATACAAAAAATATGATTATTGTACCTTTCTGCCAATAATTGAATGGCTCATCTGCACTACTTCTAGCGCTTGATTTTTCAGTTATATTGTTGTAAACTATAGCCCTTCTTCTGTATTTACTAACATTATTTAATACTTTAAACTTTTTCAAACAATTTTTATAACATTATTAGACAATTTTGTAGTATTTATTTAAATATGCAAATCACAGTATTATGACACTGTTAGACAATATTATGATGCTAACTGCTATTTTCTCCACAGAGTATATTACTTTGTCTATGATTTGTCTATCGCTGTTTTGGGTTATCACTGGTTGTATCAGCATTAGGGAGTGATAAGTAAGTGTACACCCATTTTTAATAAACATTTGGTAATTTTATATATTTTTTAACATAGATTAAGGATTTATTGCAAATGCTAGTCATTTAAATTTCATAGCGACGGATAGTAATCGAGGATGATAATCAATGGTTCGATTGTGGGTTATCACTGGCTCTATAAACTCTGGCGTATGCGCACTGTTGTTCTATAGGACTTTGAAAATATTTCACGCTAGTTTAAGTGCAGCTTTTCCTAATTGAATTTTATGTCGGAAAAAGTCCAGTATTTGGCGGACATGAATTCTTCTACGTTCCACAGAATCGCAGTGCGCATGCAGGAGTTGCTATAATGGTTAATGTAGGTTCCGGTAGACGGCTCTGCAGTCGGCATTACCAACTTTGGGAATAAATTCCCAAATGCTAAAAATGGACATAAACCAACTTCCCATTTCCTAACCTAACAAACAATTTACATGCGTATTATTTAATAAACTATAAACTCATCTTGGATGTGGTCGGATTTGTGTCTCCCACAATTCTACACTAACACTCTTATGCCACTCATGCACTAAACACTTGTAAACACGTTTTGTACTGTTTTAAACATTTTCCAATGGTCTTTAAACTTTATTTAAAACTTTTTAAATTTATATATTTACGTAAAACATGATCGTGGAGACATTTACTTACTTCATGATTTCCCATGTTGTTCCAACCGGTTACAACGTTGCCACCACCAACCATCCAAAAACTCCAGAAGTTGCCAACATCAACAACCGAAAAACACTTTACTGGGATTGGAATTTCGGAACTTGGTTGAAGAGAATTGCAAAAACTTGTACTTTAATTATATTTTAAAAATATCTAAAAAAATGTAGATAGTACGGTTAAAAAATAAATGGACTGTACCTCGAGTTGGCTTTTTATTCCCGATAGTACAATGCACAATTGTCTGAATGAACTAAGCAAATAACTTGGAAAGGATGTAATTTGCAATTTTCGAACCAAGTTCCTATGGTGACCGACTGGGAGAATTCCGGGTGCCCTCTCCTACAAACGAATATTGGGTATGGCCTATTCCGCCTCGTTCCCGGAGCGAGAAGAACATTGCATCGAGGGCACTGCATTCTTGGTCTTAAAAGCCCTTCATCGAAAAGAAATTGAATACATTCTCTATGATCAACTAGATCTAGGAATAGGCCTAAATTAATCAGGCTGATGAAAGTAGGCATTATGAAACTATTTTCGTTTCAAAACCAGTAACACAAAAGTACACACTTCACACTAGAAATTTTGTTCACACACTGGAATGGACAGGTAAGACAAATAATTTTCAGGTTTAAAATTCATACGAACAATACAGCAATAAAACATGTGGTGAAGACTTGTGGATTCTTCATTCAATTGTTGAAAACATGTGCTGGGAATTTTCTGTCAATGGTGGTCATACTGGATTCACTTACATACCTGCCAACTGCTGGATGTTGGATTTATCTTTCCCGGGTGACGTCATTCGCTAGCGCATGCGCGCTGCGATTCTGTGGAACTTATAAGAATTCGTGTGAGACATAAAACCGACTTTTTCCCTCATCTTATGTACACTAACATTAAATATGGTTTGAAATTATTTTCAAATGTTGTTTTCTAATGGCGAGATTTGACGCTTAAGTCATTTTCTCTCTGGCTTCCCAGTACAAGCGAACAAGGTCCTTAGTGTGTTGTACAGTTGGATTTAAAGTTGTTTTCAAATGTTGGTAACTCCGATTTGAGAGCCACCTAGCGGAAGTTACATGAAGCATTTCCGCGTCTCTATTAGAATCCAATACCGGTACACAAATTTCACGTAATTTATAAATATTTAATAATCTTAAGAAATGTTTATAAAATGGTTCCAAAGTGTTTAAAATAGTACGAAACGTGTTTACTGCATTGGTGGCATAAGAATGCAAGTGTAGAATTGTGTCCGCCTAATAATGGACCTCAGCCTTTATGTCAACTATCGTAATATGTTCCCATGCGACCACCTAACTTTGTATTACAAAACAATTCCCTCTATGTAATAACTGAGGTTACACTGATAGTTATATGGTCTCCCATCCTCTGAAAAATTCTAACAAATACAAGAAACTTTTTAATTTAAAAATTAGCTAATCAAATAGGTTATTAATTCAATCAATCTTAATGATTGTACTTGCCATTAAATTACCTGATTTCAACCAGACAAAAATGTATCTTCTCAATTATTTCTACAGAAAACTTACTGATTTTTTAATTTAAAGGAATGTATCCAGATCCTCATGCTCGAGAAGGCGGCAGCAATAATCTGTTTCGGTTCGGTTTACAGTTCTACCACTTATCATAAAAAAATATTCTAAACAGGTGAACCAACACTACTAAATATATAAAAATTGATAATGTAATAATAATAATAGAAAGGAGCACTAGAAAGAGTATTATTTCAAAAGTTTTATGTTCTTTTCCACTGATCCAGAGATAACCCACTATAGAGATGACCAGCGCCAATGTTATTCAGTGATGCCTACACTCCAGAGACCTCAAGCGTTGGCAAAAAACATTAACCGATTACAGCTTACTGCATTATCGGCAAAACAATTTGCGCCATCTATCGATAAAAGTATAACCAATCAGTGTTGACCCCGGTGGCTCAGTCGTCACTTTAGGCGTTTGTAATACCACATTTTAAATAATGCCTGGAATAATATTAATCAATCAGATTTTACAGCTCACCTCATATTATTGAAAAACTCAGAACTAGTTTCGAAAGGCAAACTTCTTTCGAAACTGGTCCTGTTTTACAAAAGTATGAGGCAAGCTATAAAATTTGAGTAATTATTATTAAATAAAACCTCACAGTGTTATGAATATATCAATTCAGAACTTCATCTCAATTTCCAAGACCCTCAACATACTCTTTATTCAATACATGGAATACATTCCTAACATCAGAAAAACAATTGATTAGTTTTAGAAAACTGAAAAAATATTTTATAATTCAATTAATTCTTTTAAAGTATTCATTTAAACTGTTTTTTTTGTTCAAAATTTTCTTTGAAATAACATTATTTTTTGCATTACATTTTCTTAGAATTAAAGAAAGGATGACCCTGATTATCAAGGAAAGGTTCAAATAAAAATAGAGATATCATTTAATAATCATTTATTTATTTTAGACATATGAACAAAATAATAATAATAAACAATAATAGAATTTAAGTAATGTTTCTCTTGAGGCCGAAACAAGTCAACAAATGGCCTAAATTCGTGAATGTACTATGATGATGATGATGAAGTATTAATGCATTGAGAGTTTTTAATTTCTTTCCCTACATATTTTACCATCAAAATTTCGTCCCTTACAAAAAAGGTAATTAAAAATTACAGGTATCTTACTGTTCTTAACATATGATAATCTCAATCAAACAATGCATTAAATCACAATAAACCATTCATTTCACTGTATTGGTGGTGAATTCAGTTATCAATGACCCCTTTCCAGATGGAGGTTAAGAGCAGCATTACTGGACATTTGCAGATCTGAATAGAAAGAAAAAAAAGTTATACAAAGTACGTACTGTAATGGACACTACATAGTTTTTTAATCTTTATAAACATACTACAGTTATATGAACATGAAAAAATACAGAAATCCTACGTATTATTTCAACAGAACAACCATGAAATAAGCTATAAAAGAACTGGTAGAAAATAAACATTCTCCTATCTAAAAATATCAGTTCTTTTGCTGAAATAAAAAAATTATAAAACAAGTACCGTACTTATAATTAAATATTCCTTCATTGTTTTTTTTTAAGTTTTAATTAATGTAATATGTTTTCAGCCTCAAGTACACATTCTGGGGTTCAAGTTACAATATATATATAAATTCAATATATGGTTATCCTTCGATAGCAGACAGTTATCTATTATGGCTTGCTATGTCTTACGTAACTTTACTCGCTCTATTAACACCGTCTTTCAGAGGTTGACCAAGATATAGACAAGGTCTGAAGATCAAGTTAAGGAGAATGTCTAGAAAAGGGTAATTCAATGGATGTAAATTATGGAAGAGTAGACATGGAATAACCAAGATAGATAGAGAACAATGACAGGTGGCTAGATGAAGAATAATAATTCAATATAACTACGTCAAAGATATGGCATCAATGTACCTATCACTAAAAAAAATAAGTCACTTAAAATCGTATTATTTCTAACATTATACAAAAGCATGTTTGCCCCCTAAAATTTCTGTATGCACTATATAAGCTAACAATCATACATGGGAAAATTTTCCACTAGATCACGTAAGTAATGGAACAGTCGCATAAGAATCTTGTATTATGCGCAGGAAAAATATTAAGAATTTTAACAAGCATTAGAATTTTTTTTATAAAAGTAGGAAATGTAAATAAAAACAAAATCATAACCTAATAATTCCGTAAAAGTAATTTAAGGAATTTAGAAAATTCCGTGACCTAATGGAAACATGAGCCAATTTATATATTTTAATATTTATTTTAATGTATTTACGTATTAATAATACTTACTAGAAAATATTCTTTTAACAGAAAATTAATTCCTTCTAATTAAACAAACAAAAATTGATGCACGATGCTCCTACATTTTAAAATACGCAGCCAACATAATAGAATAAAATATACAGTTTATTATGATATAAATAAAAGAAACTAGGTATAAAAATTATTCAAAACTAATATTACATGGAATAGTTTAAATAAACGTTGTATTAAGATAATGTTTCTACTTAAATTAAGAGTAGGTCAGCTCATTTCAAATAATAAAAAAAATATTTAATTCAGGGAGTCTGTTGGCTGCACTGTCACTGTAGACGAATTTGCTTTTCGACATAGCGACTGAAGCGCCTCCAAGCGTTGGCAGAAAAAACTAGGCCTGGCATCACTCTCTTCCATTTGCGTTGGCCTGGGGTGCACTGATCACTTGTATTCACTCTTTGCTGTATTCATTAATTGATTTTGTTCTGTTTTTACACTCTGTGATATGGTAAAGTTTACACTTATGACCGCATGGTGCACATCTGCAGTCTTCAGTTGGCTGATGGAATGTTTTATTTTTGCAGACCTTGTGATGGAAGCCATGTAACGCTATTCTGGTTACAACGTGTCTCTGTCTGACATTCTCTTGTCCAGTTTCTGTCTGTCATGGCATTGGAGGTGTAAAATTCCTCATTTATTTCCTTCCGTTTTTGTTCCCTCATGTTTAGTGATTTTTTATATGGTTCTGTAGATGATAGGAGGTATGCTATCCTGATGTCTTCTATGAAATATGTTTCTCGCATAAGTTCATAGATTAATCTGGATGGTGCTGCTTTTCCAGTTCCAATGGTTCTCTCCATGAAGCTTGTTTTCACTTTCTCTATTTTGTTGAGGTCGCTGATTGTTAATTTCTGCCATATGATATCAATTCCGTATGTAACTATGGGAGCTATCGTTGTGTGGAAAAGGGTCATTGCAGTGTCTGTTAGTTTTGTAAGGTTCTTGATGTTGTAGATCGCTTTTATTGCTGCTGCTGTTCTGTATTGGACGTGTATGCTGAAGGATGTCGCTGTGGTCTGCATGGTGAAACCTAGATATTTGTACCTGTTGACTGTCTTTAGAGGACTTCCTGCTAGTGTGATGGTATCTTCTGCTGCTATCCTTCCCCCTTTTCTGAACGTCATATGAACTGTCTCGTCCTCATTTACTTCAAGTCGATTTTGGTGTGCCCTTTCTTCTAATTTATTCACTGTTTCCTGCAGTTCTGCTTTATTTTGGGATCCAATCACCATGTCATCTGCATGCATTATTATAGTTGTTTGATCGCCTTTTATTATATTTTGGCAGTCTGCTGTGAGAATGTTGAATAGTGTAGGGCTGATGGGGTCCCCTTGTAATACCCCATTTGTTTGCTTGATGATTTCTCCGGTTTCAACGTCATTTTTTATTCTTATGTAGCTATATTTGATGATGTTCTCTATTGGTTTTATCAGTGGGTGTGTTTCTCCAATCATCATCTTCAGCTTCTCTATTAGAGTTTTTCTGTTCACTAGGTCGAAGGCTTTCCGAAAATCTACGAATATCGTGTAGATTTTTCCTTTCGGGTGTTCTAACGCTTCATCTATTTGTTCACATAAGCATGCTACAGCTTGTAGTGTTCCTCTTCCCTTCCAAAAACCGAACTGGCATTCGGGTATCAGATGATCGACATCGGCCTGTAGTCTGTTGTTGAGGATTTTGATGAATATCTTAAAGAGTTACGTTGAATGCTTCTTCCTTAAAACTCAAGATTCTTTCGAAGTGTGCTATCCACGTCTTCATAGTGATTGCCACAGTTGTTGGTGCGATTTTCTTTCGTAGTGCTGCAAAGGGATCTTTCTTTGCATCTTTTGGTAGTTTGTTGGCCTCTTTTTCCAGGTGCTCTGCTCTCTTCGCTTGTAACAGTTGTTTGTATGTTTTTCTTCTCTTCTGTTTTCAATAAAAAAAATACTTCTGAATATAAGACATCAGTTGGCATGTTGGTAGCAACAGCTTTTGGCTTTAGATGAACAAGAATCGTGTAAGTGGAAAGAAATATTCACATTCCCATCGGTGCTCGGATGGTGCAACCGGCATCACACCGATGTACATAATCAGAGATGCAGGGTTCAAGTCCTGATTCGAGCGTTAATTTTTCTTTCTAATAAGAATGGCACGTCATTAGCACATCACCTCAAATGAGACATCTAGTAGAAAACTAAGATATTAATAATAATAAATAATGAGTCATATTTTAATATAATAAATTAAGGAATTTTAACTCCTCGGATGAGTCCCGTATCGTTATTTGTCGTCTCTACCTTCCCGTGCCGGGAGTGAGTAATTTGCGCGCCTGCTACCTTCCTTGGATGTAGCAGCCGTTTCTCAGGCTCCCTCTCCGGAATCGAAGCCTGATTCCCTGTTACCCGTTACAACCATGGTAGGTCTTCCAGGGGTTGCAATTGTACTATCTTCTTTAGTTGATTCCATTTTATACCACACTAGCTCATAGTTTCCTTACAGCAAACTAGTAAATTCTCTGGAACTTGAGAGTCGATCAAATTAAAATGTCTAATCAGATTAGAATGCAGAATACAAAATTAAAAATGATTTAAGGTATTGTGATTTTTTAGTTCACAGAACTGTCTCCAGATGGCAGTATTATTACATTATTATAGGCCATCATACCACACAAGCCAAGAAGGTCGCAACCATTGTTCAATAAAGACTGCTATAAGGAGAGAAAAGAAACACTACTAGCATTGCATAAGGCTAGAATCGACGGAAGCGAGGAAGACCTAAGACACACAAACTTCTTCTAAAACAAAAGAAAACGGAGTTCTTAGAGGAAGAAGCCAAGAAATCAGAAGAAGCTAAACAAAACCCCTTCTTGGCATTAAGAAATAGAAAACCTGTGGCACAACCAAGACAGATACCCATAACAACATGGGAAAAAACTTCAACGGTATCCTGAATAAAATCAACACCCAGGAAGCCAATACCACCAACTCCCAACATCACAGAAATGAATACATACTTCAAATAACATCAGAGAAAATACAGAAGGCAGTGATCTCGATAAAAAAACAAGAAAGCCCCAGGGCCTGACAACATACAAGCCGAACACATGAAAGCCACACAAGACCTATTATTACCCTTCTGGACCCTATTGCTTAATGAATGTATACGCACAGGGACGATCCCAAATAGCTGGAGAACAGCAAAAATCAAACTGCTGTACAAAGGCAAAGGAGAGAGGGAAAACCGAGACTCCTGTCGAGGTATCGCACTAGAAAACAACTTATTCAAAATCTTCACAAAGATCTTGGCTCACAGACTAGAGGAAGAACTCGCTGGACACATTCCCGAATGCCAGTTGGGCTTAACTTATGCAATTAAGTGCCTCATGGATTAGATAGAAACAGCATTACGGAGATCAAAAGGCAAATTCCATGCAGTCTTCATAGACTACGAAAAGGCTTTCGACCTAATAGACCGTTGCAAACTAATCACCAAGCTTAAGCATATGATAGGAGAGACTCACCCGCTCAGTAATATAATAGAAAACATCCTGGCAAACAACCTAGTCAAAGTTGATGATGGAATCGACACATCAAATGCAATCCATCAGACCAATGGTATCTTACAAGGGAATCTCATGAGCCCACTCCTTTTCAATGCAGTAACGTCCGATATCACCGACATACTGAAAACATGCAGGAAACGACATTGATCATGTACGCGGACGATATGGTCCCAGGAAGTCCAAACAAAACAGAATTGCAGGTGGCACTACAAGAACTAGAACAATGGGTTGACGAAAACAAACTCACCATCAACCCAAAAAAGACAGTCCAACTAACATTTAGAAGAGGAGGAAGAGCCGCAGAAGAAGATGTGCTAATGCTGAATGACGAACCACTAAACACAATTAAATTCACATACCTAGGCTTGACAACATTACGATCATTCAACCTACATATACAGCAGCAGCCACAAGAGCTCGACTGTCACTACCCACGGCAATGACATTATTCGATACAATGATATCGCCAATCATAACATACGGCATAGACATTATATGGGGGAAACTGTCACTTAGCGATCTCGAAAGGATAGAGAAGGTTAAGGCACGTTACCTTAAAGTGGCTCTAAGGGTGGGGAAAACAACCCCGTCGAGACTTGTATATGAACTTGCAAGAGAGTCGTTCTATGCAGAAGATCTGAAGATGAAACACCTTCTGCCAATACCGGCCGCTACACAGAACTCGTACACCGAAGCAAATTGAAGAGGGAGATAGATCTTGATTTCTATGCTACGGGAGCCATGATAGAGAGGAACTGGACAAAAGCTAACGAGGACCAGCGACATGTTGTGACACGTTATGCTGTGCACGGATTTCATCACAAAGTGTGTGATAACAAGAAGTACCACGATATAAATGATAAATGTATATGTGCTTTGTGTGGCCACAGATGCGAACGGTACCACATACCGAAGCGCTCAAAGAACACAAAAACACTGAACGAATATAGCGAAGATTAAATATAATCAATGCCCACTCGGGCGAACCTTTTGCTTATTATTATTATTATTTATTATTATTATTATTATTATTATTATTATTATTATTATTATTATCATTATTATTATTATTATTATTACTGCAAACTACTAGAGACAAGATTTATATATTCCTAACACTTTTAAATACATGATAAATTGCCAACAACTTCTTTCATCCATGTTATTATTTATTTAATTTAATTTTTTATTCATTTATTTCTTTTCGAACTATTTTTTTTATTGTCTGTCATCACTATTAAGATAAATACGTATATTTTTATTCTCTCTGTAACAATCTAGTGCTCTGCAGACTGAGCATAAATTATTAAAAAAACGAAAAGACACGTTTTATTGCTGCATTATTTGAATAATTACCTGAGAGAGAAACGGAAGAAGAAAAATCACACGAGGAAGAATAAGAAAAAAGGAAGAAAGAAGAAAGAGGATAAAAAAGAAAAATAAGTAAAGAAGAAAATTGAAAAACAAGAGGACAAAATATAAAAAAATAAGAAAGAAAAGTAAGAAGGAAAAGAACAAGAGTAAGAAGAATTAAAGAGGAAAAAGAAAAAAGATGAAGAAAAGTGAAAAGAAAAGGAAGAGAAAGAAGGAAAATGAAAAGAAGAGAAAATAGAACAAGGAAAAAGATGATTAAGAAAGAAAAAGGATAAGAAAGATAAGAAGATGAAGAAGGAAAAAAGGAAGAAGAAAAAGGAAAGAAGTAGAGAAAGGAGGAAAATAAAAGGAAGAAGACCATTTGACTGGGAGAAGAGCGCTGATAAATACTATGTTTTTTAATGATCCGACAGCTACAGTAGTCGATGACCAAATTAATAATCTACCAACCATGTTACTACGGGGAATGAGCTGTCCCTCTTTTGCCTTCATTACATGTTGCCAATTACCATCTTTTTATGTAAAACTAAATATTTTGTCTCTTAATTAAAAGATAATTTTCATAAGAAGAATATACTTGAAAACAGTAACTAGAAAATAGTATACATTATGCTATTATGTATAACAGAGACACTTTACGTCCCAACTCCTTTCAAAAAACGTTAAACTGAAAATATATAAAACTGTTATTCTACCAGTTATATTATATGAAACATGGACTCTTACTTCAAGGGAGGGAAAGAGATTACCAGTATTTTAGAAAAAAGTTCTTATGAAAATTTTTGAACCAAAGAGAGATGAACAGACAGGGGAATTAAGAAAGCTACATAACAGTTAGCTCCGTAGTCTTTATGGGAATCCAGATGTAATAACAGTAAAGTCTCGTAGCCTGCGATGAGCAGGATATGTGGCACGATGCCTTAAATGTTACGCTTGAATGGAGTTTTGACCGTTGTAGTAGGAGATTTTAATGCAAAAGTGGGACAGGAAGATATATTCAAACCTACAATAGGCAAATTCTGTCTTCATGAAGATTGTAACGACAACGGGGTTAGATTAGTCACATTTGCCACATCAAAGAATCTCATTGTTAAGAGCACAACATTTCAGCATAAGGATATTCATAAATACACCTGGACGTCACCAGATGGAGAAACTCGGAACCAGATAGATCATGTATTAGTGGATAAACGCTGGCACAGTAGTATCATTGATGTTAGATCAGTTAGAGGGACAGACTGCAATTCGGATCATCATCTGGTCAGAGTGAAAATCAGATAACGGCTATCGCTTATGAGAGGAACAAATGCTAAAAATGATTCTGTAAAATATGAATTAAAAAACTTGAAAAATGATGAAATGCGGCAAGAATACCAAATGAAAATTGCTAATAGATTTGAGGTACTGGAATCTTCAGATGACAATGTGCAAACGAAGAAGAAACCGATATAAATAAAGAATGGGAGGCTATAAGAGATACTATTAAATTGTCAGCATCAGAAAGCATTGGTTGTTTAAAAAAGCGGCAAAATAAGAAATGGTTTGATGAGGAATGTGCCGACATTCTAAAGAAAAGAAAGGTAGCAAAAATGAAATGGTTACACGAGCCAAATGAGGTAAATTAAGAGCAATTGGGTAGTGTTAGACGGGAAACCACCAAGTTACTAAAGAGTAAAATGAATAGAATAGAATAGATTTATTTAGCCTGGTGGAGTTAAGGCCATGTGGCCTTCTCTTCACTCACCAGAACAAGCATATGTTACATATGAATACAAAAAAAAAATACAATAATAGTCATATAAAACAGGACAAACATATGTTACACATGAATACAAAAAAATTACAATAGTAGTCATATTAGACAGGACAAACATGTTACATATGAATACAAAAAAAAGTTACAATAATAGTCATTGAACAATTAATTATCTGTCATATTGAATAATAATGAAATTAATGTCTAATAATAGAATGAAACTAAATACAATTAAAATTAAATTAATGATACAATGAATAAAAAAAGGAATAACAGCTCGAATCTACTATGCATAAAAAGAAGAGAAAAAAAATACACTACAATGAATTAATCTACGCTTTTTATACAAGGCATTAGGTAAATATATTAACAAATCCTAAGTCTATTTTTATTAAATAATGCAAAAACGCATTATTAATTCTTAAAAAGTAGTATTAGTGAGTTGTTTCTGTTAGTGATTTTATTTTCAATTTATTTCTGAAAGATGGTAAAGTTTGGCAGTCTCTGACATAGGGTGGAAGTGAATTCCATGTTCTAGCAAGAGAAACTGTAAAAGATTTCGAATAATAGGTAGTATGATGAGGAGGGATATAAAGGACACTGTGCTCAAGGGATCGGGTATCTAAGTTATGTGTATCAGAGAGTTTAGTGAAGCGGTGTGATAAATAATAAGGTAAAGATGTGTGTAATATGTTATAGAGTAGGCATAGGGAATGGATGGTTCTACGATCTTGAAGACGAAGCCATGACAATTGTTCCAGGGATGGTGTAACGTGATCAAATCTACGTATACCACAAATAAAACGTAAGCAAGAATTATAAACACGTTGAAATCTTTGGGTAAGAACAGTATTTAGGTCAGTAAAAAGAGTATCACAATAATCAAAATGGGGCATTGCGAGTGTTTCTACTAGCATTTTTCTTAGAGAAAACGGTAAACAATTTCTTATACGATTTAATGAGTGTATTATTGAGAAGATAGTTTTGCAAATGTTATTTATTTGTTTGTTCCAAATTAAATGTTTATCCATAACACTCCTAGATTTTTTACTGTCTCACTATAAGGGATCTGAACCCCATTAAGTGACACATGTAATACTGCATTTGTGTTAATTGAGGATAATTGTCTCTGATGGCCCATAATGATTGCTTGTGTCTTTCTAGGATTTAATTCAAGTCCATATTTCTCTGTCCACGCCGTTAGCGAGTCAAGGTCCTCATTAATTTTGGTTACCGCGTCATTTAAAGAATATTTGTCTGAGTGAAGGTAGATCTGCATGTCGTCCGCAAATAAATGATGTTTGCAATGTTGTAGGGAGTCAGATATGTCGTTTATATAGATTGAAAAAAGCAATGGGCCGAGCACCGAGCCCTGTGGAACTCCAGCTTTACGGTAGGTCCAAGAAGAGCGTAATGTAGAATTTCCTACAACATATTGCTGGCGCTCACGAAGGTAGGAGTTGAACCATTGCGTGACACTGTCAGAAAGTGAGAGGTTTTTTAGTTTAAGCAACAATAAGTCCAAGTCTACCGTGTCAAATGCTTTACTAAAGTCAAGTAGTGTAAGAATAGTAAGTTTTCGATTATCAGATGCTTCGCGTATGTCTTCACATATATTTAGTAGAGCAGTATTTGTATAGTGTCCTGTCCTAAAGCCTGATTGGTATTGATCTAAAAGGTCGTGTTCAGTTAGGTAGTCAGTCAGTTGTTTGTGGACTAATCGTTCCAAAGCTTTTGAAAGGGTAGGTAAAATACTAATGGGTCGAAAATCGTTAGGAGTTAAGGGAGTTTTTACTTTCGGGAGTGGGCGTACAATTGCTTGCTTCCATAATGTGGGATATATAGAGGTTTGTAGTGAGGAGTTGAAAACATGAGTTATGGTAGGTAGCATAACGTCGAGTGATATTTATACGGTCAGTACCTTCTGCTTTTGTTTTTATTCGTTTGAGAGCTTTCTTTATGTCATTTTCTGTAAGATATGAAAAATGGAAATGTTCTCTGTCTGGTGGATTTGTCAATAGTAGTTCACTTATTGTATGTGTTTTGTCTTTAGGAGTAAAGAATGTGCTTGTAAAATGGTTATTAAGTGTGTTCAGAGAAACAGGTAGTTTTTCTACCTGTGTGTCTTTCCTTCCTACACCCATTTTATTCAGATTTTTCCAAATATCTGTATTGTTATTAGGTTCAGTAAGGCTGTATAGATGTCTAAGTTTGGCGTTTCTGATAGTTTGTGTAGTCTTGTTTCGTAACCGTTTATAGTGATTAAGATTTATATCAGTTTTGTCGACTCTATATTTCCGATATTGTGCGTCTCTTTCAGTCATCAAGTCACGAATGTTAGCAGACATCCAGGAGCAGGGTGTCGTTTCACTAGTTTAGTTTTCAGTGGAGCGTGTCTGTCATATAGTTGTAATATAAGGTTATTTAATGCCTCAACTTTTTCGTCAACAGAATGCAACGTCCATATAGTATGCCAGGGTAATTTTATAGCGTCTTCAAGTAGAGCTGCATTGTTTATATGTTTTTAGGTCTCTATATGTGATAGTCTTACGAGCTAGTTTAGGGCACTGCAGTGAATATGCTAAGAATATAATATAAAATGAGGGAACATTTGAGAGAGAAGATTAATGATCTTGAAATGAATGCAAAAAATAGGAACATTAGAGAATTATATCAGGAATTAGTATAGAGAAGAAGGGGTTTCAGGCTAGAACCAACATAATTCGGAATGAAAATGGGGATATGATTGCAGATTCCAGGAGTATATTAAATGGATGGAAAAGTTACTTTAATCAGCTATTAAATGTACATACAGAACAGAACATTGAGAGGATAATTTACAGACAGCAGAAATGCTAGTCGCAGAGCCAAGTGCATTAGAGGTTGAAATGGCGATTGAAAATTGAAGATGTATAAAGCATCAGGTTCAGATGAGATTCAGCAGAAGTGATAAAATCAAGGAGAGAAAAATTGATGGACAAGATACGCTGGTTGCTTAGTATGATTTGGAAAAAGAAGCTCTTCCAGATGAATGGAAGGACTCAATTATCGTACCAATTTATAAGAAAGGAGATAAAACTGATTGCAACAACTACAGGGGCATCTCATTACTTTCAACTTCGTACAAAATTCTAACAAATACAGGGTGGACCGCTCGAATGGACCTAATTTCAATTGCTTGTTACTGGCAAACGGTTGAAGATAGAAACTTAAAACAACGTTCATAGTACAGAAAAACTCACCAAGTTTCGAATCCTGTCGGTAGATGGCACAAAGATACGTTTCTCGTTCTTAGATTTAATTGTTTGTGAAAATGGCGACTCCGCAGATGAAAGCGCAAGCTGTTTTGTGGCATGCGGAGTTTAAATCAATCATTAGAGTTCAAAGGGAGTTCCGGCGTGTGTTTAACCGTGATGCTCCAACTGCTAGAAGCATAAAGAAGTGGCGTGATACATTATTAGCTACAGGATCTGTGTTGAAGAAG